>JADDOH010019189.1:0-29184 GCA_016648135.1 Agrypnia vestita
TAACAGAAACAAAATGTCTACATGTTATCGAAACAGTTTTTATTGGCTTGTCTACTTTTTTTCTAATTAAGTACTTTTATTAATTAACTATGTGATTGGTCTCCCTGGATGATCCTCAACCTCCGATAAATAGTGTTAGTTTAAGTGTTAATGACACATTCCAAACAAGAAAATGTCAAATTTTCCCAACGTATTCCGTCGCAAATTCGACTTTATGTGCCATTTGTCTCTTTATAAGACATTTATGAAGCATAAAATATCAGTAAAAGGTTAAATTCATCTACCTTTATAGTAGATATTTTCTTTCGCTTCAGCAAAAAAGGTTTAGATCAAACCTACTACTAAACGAACTACGCAAGATGTTTAAATGTAGTAAGAGTAAGTGCACCATGCACTCGTACAAATATGGGCATTATTTCAAGTCTGGTTATTTTAATGCTTATTAAAAATTATTATAAACATTTATTTTCCCATTCTCGAAGTAATCAAAGCAAAGTGGCGAAAGAGCTGATCAATAAAACATGTTACCCGAAGTGGGTCCTATTCCCAGGGCGTCCCCCGCCCATTCCTATCTCTACCCATTTCGCGTGACGCAGCATCCTATGACTGTGTGCCACAGCAATATTGTTGTGTGCACGATGCGCCAATTTCCTTCTGAGTGGAGCCTCCCTTCTCCCTGAGCAGCTGGTGATTTTCCGTTTCACTTCTCTGCCTTCCGTATATAAAACTACCTACCTATAGATGTACAAATTGTTTCGAATTCCGTTATTTATTTACTTTTTGTACACATATGTATTATTACAATGGCGGGTATCGCCAGTTAGAAATTTCTTCCAACCAACTACATAATTTTGTAGAATTATTGAAATATATTTCCGGTATACAATGTCAATGACATAACCAGATGAGTAGGATGTGAGTGAGGGCAAGAAAGACAAGTAAAGTGGCCTCAAGTCTGCAATTATAAGTTTTTTTTAAATGACCATGATGAAACGCGGTCATAACATATGCATGTAGCTTATTTCCTTCACAATTTTTTAATCTAACAAATTTTCAATAAAAAAAAATTATTGAATGGTTCGCGGATTTTTACACGTGGACAAACAGACGCTGCCAAAAATCGCGTGTCTATGCCAATCCTACCTTAATATTGCAGGTTTTGAATAAACTATCATTACGTAAAAAATTGACAAATTGTCGAGCGTGTTGAATTTATTATACAACATTATTTATAAAACATAAATAACCTATCAGGACTATATTCCTGCCTTGATTATAAGTCGAAAATGTTGAAGCAACCATGACCTAATATCAATAGTTAAGGAGTTATGCAATATCAAAGTTTGCATTTTTTTTTCAATATTTATGACTAATTTTTTACAAAACGTTGAACTATCATTACAGTAACTTACATTGATTACGAAAAATTAATTTGTTTCAATACAAGTTAAATAAAAAGATATAAATCCTGTAGAAATTCCAATTGGAATTAGGATTTTATTATTTTATTTGGCTTGTATTAAACGAAATGAATTTTTCATATTCGATATAAGCTACTGTAATGACGGTCCAACGTTTTTCAAAAAAATAAGTCAGAAATATTGAAAAAATGCAAGCCGCATATCTCCGTAACTATTGATATTAGGTCATGGTTGCTTGAACATTTTCGGCTATTATTTGAGGTTATTAATGTTTTACAAATAAACCTGGTTATAAAACATTAAAAACGTAATAATAAGAACCAGTAAAATATTGCTTTACATTTTAAGTGATTCCACCCTTTAACTAAATCATTAACTATGTATTTATAATCTTTTTTCCTTCGTTTTTTGACGCGAAATATGTAAGCAAAGAATCGCCGTCGGTATTGCAGGCGCTTATTAATATAGAAGATGACTCCTTTCTCCCTTCATTCAAAGGTCGCCCGTGAGAACATCGGAGCATCTCGTTCCACTTGGAGGCCGCGTTTCGAAAACATTGTAGATTTTACAAAATACACACTCTCGTTTTACAAAATATCGCGTAATTGAGCTATCGCATCGTGGATACCATCCGAGCCGATCTCGTCATAATCAGTACCATCATAACCCGCACGCGGTGAAACACCTTTTATAAACCGCGAAGCGGGACACACTTTGAATTTAATTATGGTGAGTTTTTTGTTAATAAAATTATCAATTATAATTAATAAATTAATATCATTACTAGTATGATATATATATATACCTATATATACATACTATTTACATATATTATATCATATATATATTATATTATATAACTATGATATTATTATCTAATATATATATTATATAGCTAACTTGTTATTGAGAAAAAAAATCAAGTCAAAATCAAAATCAAAAAAACAGATGTCTCTAGCAGAGAGCATAACAATAAATGAAAGGTTCTTTCTTTATTCGAACATATATTAGGATGGAATTGGTGAACGTTTCATTGTGTATAGTGATCACTTAAGCCAATTCATACAGATTGTAAGCCCTGAGCCTTCGTATAAGAGACTTTTATCCATTTTTCTCATATATAAATTAGCTTCGTCTCTATGAGACTTCTATAATTTGTCCACAATTAAAAATTATTAATTATTATTACGTTACTCTGCAATGGTAGTAATAAACAAGTTTTTTTAAATCATTTTACAAATATCCGTCAAGTGCTGCGGTGGGTTGACCAAAGAGAAATACTCGCAACAACCGGTGCCAGAATTTGAGGAAGGTTTTATACTCGGAGACAGGTTAAAAATTGCCAATTTTAACCGGTGACGGGCCATGAGGCGTAATGTACAAAGAAAAATAAATTAAGTGCACTATAGTCCTTAATATTGTCACGGGAATAGCGGCGGGGGGAGACAAATTAAACACAAATTAATTAGTTTTTATTTACCAAAGTCACTGGACGCAAATTTAATTGGAACTCTGTTCTAATTCACAGTAGTTTCGCACTAATCACTCGTCCGAGGAACACTTCGTCTTTCCAGAATATTCGCACGTACTCTCGTAATGTATTTGCTGGCCTCGCTGGATCGCAGCTTGTCGCTTCTTGCCTCTGGTTTCGCTTCTGTGGAATCGCCAAACCGGCCTGGTTTCTCAGATACTCTATTTCACGACGAAGGATTTGAAAATCGGAGAAAATCGAGACGGATGGCTTCCCTAAAACTCGCGCCGGTTGCAAAATTGTCACGCGGCGTACACTCTCGCGAGGATCTTTACAAATGCTTGTAATTATTCAATCGTCCGTTGCCCAACCCGCTCTGTTTGTATTCCAGCGGTGCCGCGCACAGGTGTGCCGCGTTGTGAATTCGGGCCCAGTTGACGTAATGTTTTGTAATGCTTTTTGTTCGTCGGTCGCGTCTCCCGAACGCGATCGTTCCGTTCACGTTTTCCGTCTTTGCTTTTTGTGAAATGTTTCAGATGCCTCTGTCGTAGTGACGGGTCCGCCCTGTACTCACTACTACAATGTGGTACTACATTATATTGAAGTGCACACTTCACACCTCTTGAAGTGTAGTGCACACTACAAACTACACACACTTCAGAGTTATTGAAAGTATATACTTTCAAATAGTACACTTCATTTCAAAGCGAACACTACAAAGTATATACACACGAGTACATACTTCAAATAGTACATTTTTTATGTGAAAAAAAATCGATGTAGATAAATGAATAAACAACCCCCCTCCCCCCCATGGTGTGAAATTTTTTTGGGACCGAACGAAGAAATCTCTGCAAACTGAAACCACTCCCCCTCCCCCATGGTTTGAAAATTTTTGGGACTGAATGAAGAAATCTGTTGGCGACCGTTTTTTCTTTTTGTCGCCAAATTTTGCTTTGGGAAAAATATCGGCAATTTTGTTTGTCTTAAATATTTTTCCCGTTGACCTTTTTTTTTCGGCGACCTATTTTTCAGTCACCGAACTTTTTATTTGGGGAAAAATATCGATATTGCACTATAATACTATAATTACTTCATTAGTACTACAATTTTGTAATACAATTACTTCACTTCATTAATACTATAGTTAATTCATTACTTCACTTCATTAGTAGGTACTACAATTATGTAGTACAATTACTTCACTTCATTAATACTGCAATTGCTTCATTACTTCACTTCATTAGTACTACAGTAGCCGGCAAACATCTTGAAAATTTACGGCGTAGTGGGGGGAAGTTTGCGCATATACCATTCCACCAAAGAGACCCAAATTTTGTCTTCTGCGCATTCCCCCACTACGCCAAAAAATTTCAAGAAGTTTGCCGGCAACTGTACGATTAGTTCATTTCATGTACTTTTTACTACAAATGTAGTGTACAATTTGTAGTCTTCAAACTGGTGAACGTGTGTGTGTTGTAGTCTTCATTTTGAAATGTACTTTTTCCCTTCGCTACTCTGTCGGGTAAGGAGGTACGTACCGCGCACTACAATTTTTACCATTTTCACGCAGTGGGACGATTGCGCTGTTTTTTTTTTCATACCTATTCCGCATTTCCAACAGATTGCACAAATATGCAATGTTGTCAGTTGTGTTGTCACGCTTGCGTCCCGGCTTGATTTGTATGAGATGAGATTTTGGCAATTACGTGCAATATTTTTTGTAATGTGCCATGCGTAATACTGTTCGCTTCATTAGATTCATGATACCTGCTCTTTAGAAAAGCGTTACGTAATATACTCACTGCCGCAAACTTTTAACAGAACTAGCCCTCGTTATAGACGACGTGCTTAGATTTCGAGGATGGTAAAAAGTTACCAAGCCCTCTGATATCATTTTAATCTTTTTTCACTTTTAATCTTCATTCTTATACAAGAAAATACTTTGTTATAAATAATTAGTATTTTTAGCCTCGTTTGTACAGTTGAGATTAAGATTACATAACTCTTGACTTGACATAAAATTACGGTTTGACACGCGAGTTTGCCATAATCTTGTTTGAAAATAAAAATCACGTAACATATTCGCATTTAATTAAATGTGTATATTAAAGATATATATAAATTTGTCTTGTTTTATTTTTATTTAGCTTAATGACACAGTACCTATTTTTAAATATAATTTGAAGAATGTTCATTGCGCCTATTTGCAGGCAATCTGACCATCTAAACAATTTCCCTATATTTGTTTATCCGTTTGCATTACAACATAAAACAAGGTACCTATATTGTTAATTTTATGACACGGAAGATGTGTTTGCATAATATTTTATATAAATTTGTATCGCGTTTTCGTTTTTTTTTTTTGATAAATTAAATTCTAAAAATGATTCATTTATCTTCTTTTGGCGCATTTAGCGCATTGTAGCGGGAATGCATGTAGCGGGAAGTAGCATGTAACGGGAATGCGAGACCAAGAAACATGCATGCATCCATTAAACTGTCAAAAATTTATTCATTTGAAATTCGGTTTCCAGTAATATAAATAATATATTGTCGACCATCTTGAATCGAGTACCAATCATACAGATGCTCATTTTAAAAGCTGGCGAATGATTGGTTATTGAATTGAAAATCAGAACTGTTTATTGAATTACGATTTTAGGTGTTTGTTACGATTTCATGGTATTGTTGATGTTTGTGCAAAAACGGCGTAGTTGTCACATATTCGTTTTCAAAAAAAAAACATTCATTCTTTCAAAGTTGTATGGTTTCGAATCTTTTGAATTCGTAAACGTTTAAGGCCGAAAGTCGATAAAACATGAAAGTGGGTAGTTACTTGGACTTTAAAAAATGCAAACGTTTTTTTGATTCGTCGCATCATAAGTCTGCATGCTGCGACGATAAATGTCTTCGAACCGTCGCGCGTCGTGAGTCGTCGATTCGAAGACAGTTATAATCACAAACCAATAGTTACATTAGTACCACTTCAAAAACAAATATTAATAATTTAACTACATTAAAGTGTTATCAATTATATTGATAATCTCCCTAGACATTGTATTATTGTATTAATATACATTTTAACCAATATGTAAATATCAATTATCACAATTACGCCAAAGAAGTATAGCTTCTACGGCGCGAACATGAGTACACGCTTGTCCATTTTTTATTAAACAATTTTTACTTGTAGCGCAGAATATTTTTGAATTTACCTGTATTCGTGTTCTGAGAAACTTTTATTTCCTCATTATTTTCTTAATTTTTCTTTCCCCGGAAAAGGTCGCTCGGAAGTTTTAAATTGCCCCCAGGATATGAAACAAGTTTCCCCTAAAGTGTATCCGCACGGGGCTGAATATTAATTTAACGACGGATATTGTTTCATTACCATGGTTACGTATTGCCGTCATATATCATGACTTGTGGACGTGGACTATTTTTCTTTTAACCGTGTTATAAACTTGGCCATTTGTTTGGAAAAGGATTTTTTTATTTTGTTTTGTTCTTATAATTTAGACCGCGCATTGTAAAAGAGAACTCTTGCTATATATAATAACTTTTGAGTATGTAGTCCTTTTTTAATCTTTTTTCACAAAAAACGTCAGAATTTTAATTTCATGTAGGTTTTTTATTTATCATTAGACTCTTTTTTGTCACTTTTCCCGACTGTATTACTGTTAAAATTCGTTTTTAAAGTGTGGAAAAAATTAATTCATATTATCTTGTAACTAATGCATTATTATAATTGAGTGGCTGACTGTAGCACGCGGTATCCCACATAATGGGGAAGACAAAACTCGACAAGACAAGGTCGATGCAGTACCCCAATAAGGGATGTTTTTTTAGAACTTTAAAATTAAATGAGAAGCATAAATATTGCGGTTATGGCCACGGTATTGGGTTAATTGAAAAGATAATTTTATGTCATTATTGTTTAAATACAGAATGTTTCTTTAAGGTTTGTTTTTCGAATTGGTAACATTTTTTCCAGCGACGGCCAATTTGACAGCTAACAGCTGATTTGTGCCCAGTTTGGTTTGCAATTTCACCATGAATAGACTTACGCCAGAACAAAGCTTGCAAATTGTGCAAATTTATTTCGAAAATCGTGGTATCATAATCATATTTAAACACTAATGGCATAAAATTATCTTTCCAACAAAACCAATACATTTTAATTATCACGATTTTTTTAAATTTAATTTTAGTTATAGTTATAGTTTTATTTAATTTTTAAGATCAAAACCTCTAAAAAAACACCTGAGCCACGTATTGCTAGCATCAGATATTCTATTTAACTCGAATTCATATTTTTGTCAATTATAAAGTTGCAATTATCTCAATTTTTCATTTTGAGGGATACAATGTTTTTACCGCTATTATTATTAAATGCTTTTATTTGTTATAGTCATTAAAACGAGTTTCTAGGTGCACGTCGAGAGAATTTTCTGTTCACACATTACTTTATCTTTGCACCCGTGATCAAACAAATAATTATTACACCCACTTTAGAAAAACAAGTCGAGCGAAAGGTGGCAGTGAAAGTGTGCGAATATCAAAAAAATCTGAATTGTCTTTCGTCATTGCTATCTTCGTCATCGTATGTACATTCAATCAGCAGTGCTGTCATTGGAAGGTGGCACTCCTCCCGGTCTTTGCTCGAAGTTCGAAAGTTCTTTGGAATTAATGAGGATCTCCTTCCTCGAGGCTTCACTCTGCCTTACAATTTATTCAATTGACCCATCATATGGGCGCGTGGATTATTATACATGAGATGGCTAGTGCGTTCGAAGCGTCCAATTTTGAAAATAATATATTTTTTAAAACTATTGCGTATTGACTGCACACGTTAACCACTAGACTAGCCTCGTCAGGGCCGTACTCGGATTAATTAATTAATTAAGATAAATTAAAGAAGTCTCATAGAAATAAGGTTATTTTATACGTGGGAACGTATATGGAAGTCTTTATATGGCGGCCACGGGGTTTACGACCTGTATTAGCTGGCTTAAGCGATCACTTTTCACAGTAAAGTTCACTGATTCCACCCTAATAACAACCGCACATTATACAATTTTTAAAAGTAGTTTAGGTACGTTATTGATGCAATTACGCTATCGTCACATATTTGTTTATTTTTAAAGTACACATAAAGGCGTTAAATTAAATGCGATATATACGGCGATGCAACCATGCTATCGCCGTCTATTTATTTATTTTTATAAAATTCAGAAAGTCGTTTAAGTAAACGGGATATAAACCTCTGTTTCAAAGTTTCTGAGATATCTCTATACGAGAGAATAGGTGCGGGCATATTTGGCTCAACCCAACCAACGAGTTTTCTAGTGTATGCTTGGGTGCAATAGGTCAGAGACTAGAAGGAATGTGTATTTGATTACGCATTTTTATCGATTGTTAGCGGTATCGTCTGTTATCCTGAAATTATGAGGAGCATTGGTTTGTATGTTCCTGATAATGACCTAAAATAGCGTCAACATAGATTGTTTCACATTCCAGTATACAGGATCAACCTGCCGATGGTTACGCCTTTTGGAAGAGCTACCGCTGCGCTCAACTATATCACTTTGGATTTTGATCCGTTCCATGTCTCTGAAAGGGTTTTCCGAAGCAGGATTCTCCTCCAACTTTGATAGGAGCTATTATATGTATTCCTTATTCTTATATATATTCTTAATTCTTATATGTGTTCTCTTGTATATTTCATATTAAATTTACAAAGAGAATTATGAGAATTAATTAATTAAGTTTATAATAATACTAGCTATGCGGCTTCGCAAGCGTAGATTTTTAGTAACTTTTAGTCATATTTTATCAATTTGTGTATTAACCTTAATATATAGATATATATCGTAGTGGACTTTTTTTATGAAACTTTTTAAGTTCTGCAACTTCTCTATGAAATTATTTAAATATCTCTTACCGTTAAGGCAGCGTTCGTAAAAAATGCATCGCTCGACAATTTTTCGCCGACTTTAGTTGTAAAAAAGGTTACCACGAAAAGCTATTTTATTTCAACGGGATATATAGTCTTTATCCGCCCTGAAAGTCCATTCTAAATATTGGTGAAAGAATTTTTGAAATCGGATCAGTAGTTTCTGAGATTACCTCATACATCCAGACTTAATTAACTTAACCTTTTATATATTAGTATAGATGTACGCATTGACGTATTATAAATAGACACGTTATTCTCATACTATCCTGATTTCAAATGTAGCAAATGCAGAAAAATCAGGTAATTTGAAGTCACGGTGACTAAAATGACATACTCATTCTTACAATACTGTACGATACTCTGTTCCTTTGTCCCCGGGACTCTCTTTTCTGCGTACCGTCGCGTCCAATCACATTGAAGGTCCGTTGGATAACGAATGCAAGTAAGGAAATTTATTATATCATTGGATGTACGCGTTTAATTTAAATTTGTCATGTACATAATTATTATTTATTGAAAAACGTGAAACTGAAATTGAAACTCCAGTTACGATGGCACAGTTTTCTTGCCTGACAATTTTGCAGACCTTCGATTTCCACAAACAGTGAGATACGCACTAAAGATGAACGTCTAAAAAACACTGATTTTAGTCAACAGTTTCACTTTTCTACCAATGGCGTTGATGTCAAAGGTCTGCCCTTGGTTGCTAGCTGAAGAAACCAGACTTGAAAAATGAAGAATCTGTTCTGCAACCGAAACATCAATCTGTGTATCTGTAGGAGAGCAATGTTATACTCATCCTACTCTACGGTGTGGACGTTAAAAGAAACCGCCATCAAAAGGCTGGAGGCCTTTGAGATGTGGCTGTTTCGATGCATCGTAAAGTCTAAAGATCTCCTATGTTGACTACTTTACTAACGAACGCATCAGTAAGTCAAGATAATAATAACAACTGTCAGACAGAGAAAGGCTGCATACTTCAGACACACTCCAGCAATGAGGAATATGATCTGTTACAACTCATTACTCAGACAGGCGAGGCGTAGGTAGAAAGAGGTCAACTTGGCTGGGAAACCTCAGAAAGTGGCTCAGTGTCCAAAATGCCGGAGGTTCTTATAAATCGGCACACTGCAACATAGTCGCTAATCTTCATTAGCAGACGGCACACGAAGAAGAATAGGTTTTATTTATTTATGCACCTATTAGCATACAAATAATCTTAATGTATTACGCCAAGAATTTTGCGTCCGCATATGGCGTATACTTTTATTGTAAATACGATAAATCGACACACATTATTAAACACTTAATGTCACCTGCGTGGTTGAGTGGGCTAAAGCGTCTGATTTTCCCTCTGGGGATGCGAATTCCGGGCTGACCAGTTTTGTTGAAATTTTACGAATCCACCAGAGGAATAAAAATAAATAAAATAAAAATAAGACAGGCAATTTACTTACATAGCACGCTATATAATCGCATTACACATTTATACATATACTAACCGTGAAAAATCACGGTACATAATAATAATAATAATAATAATTAAAAACGACCATTGCGTTTAACATGAGCCGAGCTGATTTACGTGTTACACTCGGGCGCCCGGGCTTCATTAGCGGCTAGTCATCATCGGAGTTATTGTTGTAATTCCAGCCTGGTTCCAGCGAGTTACGGACCGTCAGACATTTGAAATTATGATAGTTGATATATTTTTTAATTACACTACTCAAGTATGCTCAGCTTACTATTGAATGGCATACAATTTACATAACGTATGATAAAAAAAATGATAACGTAAAGTTAAAAAAGCTTGTTTCACGAGAGTAAGACTAACTTGGTGGTCTCCTGGAACGAGGCTCGAACCCTTGACCCCTAGATCACTAGGCAAGTGTCTCAACCGCTAGACTAACAATCACGTCATCGAATTGATAATAAAAGTGAAGTTCGAAAATCATGGCCAACTTCACGTTTGGTCAATAGTCGACATGACATAACGTAAGAATATTAAATGCAAAGTTTTAAAAATATTCTAGAAGCAAAAATAAACAGTAAATAAAATAATTAATACTGTGTGTAACAATGCTTTTATATAAATTTTATTGTAAAAATTAACATGTTTCGGGAGCGATGCTCCCTTCTTCAGGACAATAAATGTTCTACATGCACAATAATGTAGTACATTAAATTACAGTACATTTATTGTCCTGAAGAAGGGGGCATCACCCCTGAAAAATATTGAAATTTTACAAAAAAGTGTGATTAAAACAAGATGTTAATCATTTTATTTATAAAATGGTGCTACAGAGGAAGTACGGCTAAAATAAATATTATTTTAAAATGCGGCTAAAATAAACAAATATTATTTAATAAAGTCGTCAAAATTATCAGTCTGAAATTGTATCATAGTTTTGAATAGGCAAATGATATTAAATTGTGTAAACATCCGTAACGTTTGTTAGTCACTCTGTCTGCGATGTCCGTCTATCTCAGCCAAGCTAAACACATGGTATCCTGTTTCATACTGGGCGTGATTCACCATAGCGCAAAATAAACAGACGTAGCTACGTTGGCATCTTCACTATGAATAAAAAACAACACAAGTCTGAAAATAATTGTTGGTTTTATTTATTCGAATTATTACTTGTTTTTTTCTGTTCGGATCTAAGCGTCTATTTTGGCGTGGGTACCTACTCTTCTTCGCCACGTAATAAAATGACACTTAAATATTTTATTTTATATTTACATATCAAAGGTTCCTCTGCCATTCAAATTTGTTGAAATTCCTTTGAGATATCTCTCTTGGGTGGGTTTCAATCAAGGCGTTTGTGAATTAATTTTTTCTCCATTCTTAGTATGTGAAACCTCAAAGTTAGGCAGCGCCTGATGAAGTGCTATACATATATGATCCATACTATGGGGTTGAAACCTGGACCATAAAGGTCAATATGCTCAACCGACTGGAAGCATTCGAAATGTGACTGCACCGACGCATGCTGAGAATCTCCTGGGTTGATAAAATATCGAATTAGCAGATCAAACACAGAGCGCGAGCTTGTCATTTCAATAAAACGACGGAAAATCGCATACTTGGGTTATGTTCTACATTTTAAATAACAATTGGCTACTTCAATTTATTATGAAGGGTAAGATAGAAGGACACCGAGGAATAGGAGGACCACAGATGTCTGTTACTGGGCCAAATAAAATTCAATATCTCTTCCCGTAGACTCGGAAATAATGAACTGTTGTTCCTTGGCCATCATAGAACCAATTACGGATTCCATGCTCCCGTGTCACGGTTATGTCGTCTTATAAACTCAAGTTAGAATCTGGACTTCTTCGGTGCAAGTCTGTCCAGATTCAAACAATCTCTGATTAGATAGTCCAGAGCTTGTCTCCGTCTTGTTAGTACTTTTCACTCGTCCTTGCTTTTGTTTTAAATTGCTGTAACTTTTATTCTGATGTTCTTTATGTTGTTCATGTTATGTAATATATTTTATTGGACTATGTCCGTCAATTTCAACAAATAAATAAATAAATAAATGTCATGGCTCCGCAACATTCGCGAGTGGACTGCATCAGGGACGTCGGAGAGCTATTCCGGGCTGCGGCAGACATGGATGCCTTTTCCATAGTGATCGCCAACGTCAGGGGACCTGACACGGCACAGAGAGAAGAAGAAGAAGCATGTGAAAGAATGTGGAAGTTTGCCGCTGTCAGCAACCGCATCCCTTCGATTCTCACCGTAAATTAAAAGCCCGTTATTAATTTGGAACGTGTTCCGTTGTTTTTTTTTTTTTGATTTAGCGCCTAGCGAATTTTTTGGTTCCCGCTCTAAACTTACGAAATTAAATTTTAATAGCCCATAATTCATTATGGAAATAGCCGTGGCGCGGTTTCGGTTTAGTCTATAAAACTATCAACGTTATGCTAAATTGTGCCCTTTCCATCTTTCATCCACTTAAATTTTCTTCTAAATGATGTGCCTATTTACATTTTGTAGCTAAAACCCCGTTTCTCAAGATTTATAGGTTTTCGTGCGTTAATAAATATACTTCACCTGCCTAAGAAAAAATAGATAACAGAGTGTAAAAAAGAAAACATGACAAGAAAATTACTTATAATTGTTATTAAAAACAATTCATTAAAAATAAATACTTCAATGTAATAGCATATACTTACGTTGCAAACTTAAATTTAATGCGTACATATTATTACATTTAATTATCTAACTATCGCGCCGTTTCCGGAGGGGTAGGCAGAAAGAATAGAACTTACACTTTTCTGTCCTGGCACACCACTTTTGCTTCGTCCACTTTCATACATCTTCTCACTCACGCTCTTCGGTTGTTGAAGCCAGCATTGCAATCACTACTAATTCGTTCGTTGTCTACTCTATCGTATAAAGATTTTCCACGCGTGCGTCTAAGCGACCGCATTTCTACCGCATTCAGTCTACTTTCGTTATTTTTTTGGTAATTCCAGGCTTTACTTTCACACATCAAACTTGTCATTAAATTTTCTGAATATAATTAATTTTAAATACATAGAGAGAATAAGAATTAAGTATAGGTATATATGAATTCATATCAATCATATACCTTATTATTATATTCATATAAAGTGAAATTCTTAACAGTAAAATTATTAGCTTTAGTTGTTATGGCTCCTAGTGATCCTGTGATGGTGGTTCGAGACCCATTCCAGGATAGTAATAATAGTAACGCGACACGTATTCCGTGTTCGTATCTCTATTTTTTTTTTAAATTGAAATATAGTATACACTGTATTTGAAAAAACATTAATAACCTCGCAGGACTATATTCCTGCCTTGATTATGAGCCGAAAATGTTCAAGCAGCCATGATCTAATTAGTTATGGAGTTATGCAATATCAAAGTTTGCTTTTTTTCTTTCAATATTTCTGACTAATTTTTTACAAAAGTAAACGTAAATATTTGTTTCAATACAAGTTGAATAAAATGATAAAAATCCTGCAGAAATTCCAATTGGATTTGAACGGTTTTTATTATTTTATTTGACTGTATTAAAGGTAATGAATTTTTCTTATTCTTTTCATATTTCATAAGTTACTGTAATGATAGCTAAACGTTTTACAAAAAATAAGTCAAAAATGTTGAAAAAAAAAATTTTTGATGACGCATATCTCCATAACTATGATATTATTAGGTCATGGTTGCTCGAACATTTTCGACTCATAATCAAGGCAGTTATACAGTCTTGCGAGTTTATTAATGTTTTCCAAATAACCCTGTATATATAGGGTTGCGAATCTATAACAGATGCGTTGAAATATTTCATATTTCGTACGTGTCATTTCATCTCTGAAACACTAGCAAGAAGAGCACAACGTATTCACGATATCGTGCCTAATGTTGAATTTGCGATTCTACGTGTGACGTCAAATTTAACTTCAAGTGTAGCGCGTGCGTGTGACAGGATGGCAGCCATTAAACATATTCAACGTTATTAGAATATTATATTGACAGTTTTGATATAGCCTTTACCTAGTGAAAATACATTTTTTGTAATGAGGAAGAAAATTGTACATCGTGGTATGATATAAAAAAGTACTTACCAAAATTATCCAAATCAGTGAAAATTTAATTTTGTGATTAAATTGCAATGACTAAAACGCTAAATCATTGTGCGCTATTTATTTATTTAACGAAAACACATTCTATGATAATTACAACAAATTAGATGAATCAAATAAGTACAAAAATATGTATACATTTTTCGTAAAAAACTATCCCAAACAATTAAATTTGCGTATGTAAGATTAATTACGTATCATTTCAATTAACTACGTGATAGTACAGCGTATTTTGTAATAATAAGTGGAAAAATAATTACCATCCTCAATTAATATTAAGAAGGTATTTTTTGATCGCAACTCCAATAAATGCTACTTTTCTAAAGATTTCAAAGTAATGCTTTTTGACCAATATTTCGTTAGGGATAGTTTTTTTAGTGAATACGAATACGAATATCAAACCTACTATTCGGCGAATACGAATAATTCAACAAGGTAATAAATAATACCACTGTTCTTTTTTACTAAGAGATAATAATCAAAATTTACCGCCGGCAAATTTTTGTTCAAAAAGCACAACATTTGTAACTTCTCAGGCGTTAGACGATTTCTTTTATCCGTTTGTTTGTACATTCATAGCGGTCGAAAATAAATATCACTTTTTTCACGCTTACGAGGTCATGTTATTACGAGAATAACTCATGTTATGCTGTGAAACAAGTAACAATTGACAACTTGAGAACTAAACAAATCCATTAATTGAATGTTAGGGGAATCCCCGATAATAGAGAGCGTAGTGCGTAGGCGTGTTCGGATACATGGTGCACAGCCAAACCGTAATTTGCATTGCATTCAGATATAGTTTGTTTTTATATTCCTGATATTCGGCGAATATCTACTGTTCGGCGAATACGAATATTCGTATTCGTTGCATCACTAGCTTTTTATTTTATTTTTATTTAGTATTTGTTATAATATAAAATATGTTCTCTGTCTCCTTAGCTGGACCGAGGCCTGTGGTAAAGGAGACGGGATAATCCGTTGTCAATAAGTGTCAACCAGACACGGTGTAACATTTGAGCGGGTTAACATAGAAATATCAAAAGAGAATGAAGATAACATAGTAAATGAAGACGTGAATGAAAAAGAAGAAGATTAATAATTATTTAAAATAAATTATTTTTTAAATCATCACGGAGAGAATGAATGGTCTTTACTATTTCTAGGTGTCACTTACACAGCGGAATTCGATTTTTTTAGTTCCTTCGACAGCTAACGAGACCGCGAGAGGCGCCGGTCTCAAATATGCAGAATTTAAAATCGGTTACTTTCACGGCAGAGAAAATGGCATCAGCTCTGGAACGGCCGCGTTCATTATGTAAAGTGCCCCGCTATTGATTGTGTCGGTTGTTGAGCAAACACAAAGAAACACCATCATCGCATTACTGGGTGGAAACACCATTTATTTATTTTCCGCCGGACACGAGATATTATTTATTTCTTACGAAATTCGATTTTTTTCGCTGTGCCGTCTTAGATTTTTCCGATTTTACAGATAAATAACACACGGACAAATAACGCTAGGCAGTAAGTGATGGGTCCGCTCTGTACTCACTACTACAATGTAGTACTACATTACATTGAAGTGCACACTTCGCACGATTTGAAGTGTAGTGCACACTACAAACTACAAACACCAAAGTTATTGAAAGTATAAACTTCAAATAGTACACTTCATTTCAAAACGAACACTACAAAGTACACACACTTCAATGTTTTTTTTTTAGGTCGCCAAATGTTACTTTGGAGAAAATATCCTCATTTATCTTAAATATTTTTCTCGTTGACCTTTTTTTTTTCATTACTTCACTTCATTAATATTACAATTACTTCATTACTTCACTTCATTTCGTAGTACTACAATTACTTCACTTCAAGTAGTTTTTACTACAATTGTAGTGTACATTTTGTACATTTTGTAGTCTTCAAACTGATGAACGTGTGTGTGTTGTAGTCTTCATTTTGAAATGTAGTTTTTCCCTTCGCTACTAGGAAGTGAGACTTCTTGGCGATATTTTTCTAATTCAAAAGTTTTCCTTATATTTTTCTCCGAGTTTTCTTAAAATATAGCGACAAGTTTTTTGTCTTTTGAGTTGATTGACCTCCTCGTCCGGGTAAGATAAATTTTGTTTATACAACGTTGATAAGAATACCGTAAAACTGGAATACTCGTTCACATTAAAAATAGATTCGAAGGGCTTTAACGCCTTTGTAATATCCACGTGTGACACAGCGGATAAAACGTATACCGCAGTATGCAAGTGTCTCGTAGCTAGTAGCAAAAACTTCGAGGGAGTCTTTGTTATTGAATTTTGAATAGAAAATGTTCTTTACACTTTTGGTGAAATGTCAATAGTTACAATAGCGACTGCAGTTTGTGTGCATTTTTTTCAATATTTCTGACATAATATATTTTATGTAAAATTTTGGACAATCAGTACCGTAACTTTTATCCAAAAAAAAATTAATGCAGTCATCATCAACACATTATGTGAAACGGGTTGTAAAACTTAAATATATACACAACTTCCAATAATTTAATATATGTGGTATTCTATCAAGGGTGGAAATGTGAACGTTACATTGTGTAAAGTGATCACTTAAGCCAGCCGTACGATAGGTCGTAAGCCTTATGAACACCCTAAGACTTCCATACTTGCTTTCCTGTAAAAAAATATAATTTCGTCTCTGTGAGACATCTATAATATATCTTGATTATATTGTAAAAGCCCGTATGAGCGTATAAAAAATTAGAATAAATAGAAGATTACTATCTTTTTTTTTATAACAGATTTAGACAATGGACTTTATATTGAATATTATAATATTCAAAACAACAACATTGTCCTTTTTTATGCTGAGTTAATAGACGAAGATTGTTTAACGAGGAACAATAACAAATTAAGAAGTGTTGAAACAGACATATTCGTAAAAATAATAATGTTCAAAGTTTTAACAACTCTACTTATTTTTTGCACAATTCACATAAATAATTTGCGTCATGATTGTCTGCAAATCGGGCAGATTTTATTCAACACAGGTTATTTTCCATCTCGTCGTTTCATTATACATTGACTGTACGTGATAAATAAAGTCATGTTTACGGTTGTGGATGATTTAATATTAAGTGAATAATACGAGGATAATTTCGTTTACTTCGTCATCACGCTGTCTTCTTCATCTTCATCGAATCCTACAAGTATAGGTCTTTTCATACAAGCTTGCAATTGAGTTAGTGTGGGTACAGTGCGTAATACGCGCATTGTTTCGTTGTGTTAAGTTCACGGATACGAGAGGGGCGTATCCGTAAACTTAACACAATGAAACGATGCTTGTATTACGCACTGTACCCACACTAACTCAATTGCAAGCTTTTATGAAAAGACCTACACCAAGTATGCGTAAGTTACGTAAGTTCAACGTAATTTTTTGTTATATCCTTTAACTGATTGCTTCCCGGATATACAGGGTGTTTCATAGCTAGTAGCAAAAAGTTTACAGGTGGATTCCTGCATTGAAAATGAGTCGAAAAAGTTCAAGCAACCATGGCGCAATATCAATAGTTATGGAGATAATTTTGCAATATAAAAATTAACAATATCACCATTTTTTTCTCAATGTTTCTGACTTATTTTTTGCAAAAAATTGAACTTTTATTATAGTGACCTATATTGATTATGAAAAATTCATTCGCTTCAGCACAACTCAAATAAAATGATAAAAACCTTGTAAAAAAATTCAATTTTCATTTTTTGCAAATTTTTGTGCAAACACTAAATAAAATAAAAAACTATCATTTTATTAAAAAGAAGTCAAAAATATTGAAAAAAAATGCAAATTTTGATATTACATTAGGTCATGGTTGTTGGAACATTTTTGACTCATTATCAATCAAAGCAGGAATCCACCTGTAAAGTTTTTGTTATTGGCCGAGACACCTTGTATTAACCAGCGGGTGGAGGTTTCCACCGCAATAACGTTGTCATCTTTTGAAGTGCTGCAATCGTCTGACTGAGGACGCGACGTGCGTCTGATCTTCAGCACGCAATTTCCTCGCTCAGCCGTCCGCTTCCCTGCACTTCTCACCACAATCCGATTTTCTCGGAGCCAATTATCACGAGCGGTGCGGTCTGCGCGGGCGCTATCAATAGACATTTGAGGTATTCGGTCGTGTTTCGTCAGGTTCTTTACTCCGGCCGATGGCGAGACGGCGGTCCTGAACTCTTCGAAGCTGAGGCAAGCGGTACCCCGAGATTGGGAAACTTATGTTTTCACTCCTCGACCCGGCGCACAAAAGTTGGAAATTAGATTCTGTGCGCGCAAAATTCAAAAAACGAAAGTCGTAATAAAAATAAAATATATGCAGCGAAATAAACTTAGTTCCTTGGGTAATAAAGTCCCACTTATAGTTAATTACCTAGAGTAAGCCCCTCGTGTCTAGTCGAGCAGGTAGTGACATGTTGTTGCAAAAAATTAAAGTTGAGTTATTGTCAGTCGGATACGAGTGTTTGTACCAAAGTGGTGTGTATATTTTTGAATTTTGTTCTTCGAACTATGGAATCGATAAACTTATGTAACTTTTTTAAAATATAATCCACATGTTTATTCAATTAATACAATTAATACAAAGCCACAATTTGTTTTTAACAAAATATCGTAAATTTTTTCTGCATGCCTTAGACTGCCAAAACTGGGATTGACCTGTATTGAGTCTAATTATTGTAAACTATCGTTCTCTAATACCTTGGCTACAGCCAAGTATTACAGTTGTATTAATCGGCCTTAAAACAGCTTAAAGCTGTTTTAAGGGCGATTAATACAACAAGGTATAATAAAAAAAAACTTTGTTAAATTTTTGTGGACAAATACGTCGAAAGTGGATCAATTGTGGACGTCATAAAGACAAGTTTAGAATTAAATACAAAGTGTGGTTAGGTGGTATAATCAAATTTTCAATACCACATTTATTTTATTTTTTATATCTTTAAATTGGTTTATTATTATTATTTAGTGAGTAAAGAATACAAATAAACACTAAAATAATTTCGCTCGCTCAGATTGTCTTTTCCGACCACTGTGCGGCGCGGCGATCTGGTTGCAATTCTTGAGGTGTGCAAATTGGATTTTTTTCTTCTGCGATTGCGGAGATTTTTCACGCGATGGTCCAAATTAATTACGAAATGCATCTTGTCGATTGTTTTTACGAAAAGCCAACTTTTTTCTCTTCGGTCTTCGAATCTTTCTTCTATTTTGTAAGATTTTTAATCCGCAATTTTTAAAAATATCTCTTGGTGATTATGCTATTATTGTTCTCGGATATTTATGTGGTGGTTTCGTGATGTTGTGTGTGGTGTGTTTAATGTGTTTTGTTCATTTCAGTGTCATTTTTCTTTTCGTAAAACCTGTTTTTAATGTCGTTAGTGGTCAGCCACTGTACAGCGTGACTTTACCAATCAGTAAACACTAGCTGTAACCCGTCAAAAAATGACGGTACTTTTACATGGCGGTTCCTGAAGAATAAGTATTTACTTATTTATAGCTGACATCAAATAATACCGACTTTTATCAAAATATTTGAATTTTTTTATTTCCCCTGCCCTGCCCGTGCTGTTAAAGGTACTATTCAAAACCCTGGTGATTAGGCAGAACATGAAATGGTTCGCGTCTTAGCTAAGTCCTATATGTACTGTATTTTTGATTGGTGATGCAGGCTCGGCGATAACAACATTGCTATCGTTGCCGCCTTTGGGTTTGCTGGCCCGGTCGTTTAATTTGTTCTTTTAGCCGTGAATTCGAACGAAATTACGGACGGCACATGAAGTTACGGGGACAGACAATCAAATTATTATGTTTGATCAAACCAATACGTAATGTACCGTTCCGACGATGATGCGACGCACATGCGCAATGGCTGCGACGCCGTAAATCGACGCATTGGTAATGCACAGTGTATAACGTGTGTTACTGATGTTTGTGGCGTAATATATTCAAATTCAAATTCAAATTCAAATGTTTATTCAATGTTCAATGTTACAAATGTTTACAGTGTTTACAAAATTTAATGAAGCTTTTTTCATTGTTGTTGAGTGTCTTGGCAGCAAGTAAACACTAAATTGATTTGACGCCCTGCCTGCTACACTAGTAATTTACTGTATTATAGCAGACAGTGCTCTTCCAGTAGTATAATGTTCAAGAATATTTATTATTTATATAACATTTGTGAATAAATCTTATTGCCAATTAAAATTAAGTAATAGTAATAATTAAATGTTTACAATTTAATAATGGTGTTAATTAATTATATTATAGACAAAGGAAAAAAAAATGATCTGAATAGGATATTAATAAAATAAAATAAAATAAAACAATTAAAAGTATTTAAAAAGATGACAGTAACATTAAGACAGTAAGTGAAAAAAATGATCTGAATAGGATATTAATAAAATAAAATAAAATAAAACAATTAAAAGTATTTAAAAAGATGACAGTAACAGTAAGACAGTAAGTGAAAAAAATGATCTGAATAGGATATTAATAAAATAAAATAAAATAAAACAATTAAAAGTATTTAAAAAGATGACAGTAACAGTAAGACAGTAATTGAAAAAAAATGATCTGAATAGGATATTAATAAAATAAAATAAAATAAAACAAAAGTATTTAAAAGGATGACAGTAACAGTAAGACAGTAAGTGACAGTAAATGTTCTTGTAGGAATAGTATATTTTAAATTTAGTTTATATGATGGCTTTTAATAGGTTTTGGGCATGCTTCATTCCCTTTTCATGCAGCCAGAGTTTCACTTTAGAAGAAAAATACGCGAGACTATGGCTACATGTTTTAAGTTTAGTGTTAAGAGTATTGAATGTTTTTGGTGCTTGGAAGAGGTGAAATCTTTGTGAAAAAGTTTTTTTGAATTTTGGTACAAGATAGTTGCAGTTCACCTGTGCCCTTGTTGAATGTGAGTGAGTTATTTGTTGGTGATCTTGTTTATGTCGGAAAAAATATTTTAAAGTGTTGAGTAAATATGTTTGATTGATGTCCAGGACGTGACATTCTCTGAAAAGTTCTTCTGAAGGAAAACGAAATGGCTTTTTATGAAGAACTCTCAATACCATTTTCTGGGCTTTGCTTAATGAATCTAATATAGTACAAGCTGTTGTATATTGTATATACACATATACAATGAAATCGGGACTCGTAATCGTTCGCAGTGAACTGGAACGACGCTCTGATGTGTGGAACTGTCGCAAATACAGTTCCTGTTCGTTATTGAAGTAATTAATTTGAAATGTACATGTAAAAATATTGTAATGCAAGTGCATACTTTTTGATTTCGAGCCCTGAATAATGTTGAGCACTTGTCACGGCTCAGTTACCCCGTAACCATTCATTTAATAAGACGATAGCGGGAGACATTCGACGATACTCGTCGTTGCTAGCTTCTCGTGGCTGTCTTAGATTTATCTCTTAGATTTTTTATCTCTTCCCCAATTAGTTTCTCGCCCGCTCGCATGCAGTGCCGCGTGCGTCTATGGCATTACAATTACCGCGATTGCATTCAATGCAAATCCCTTCGCATTGTGGATTCACCTCGCGCCCTCGGTGGCGCCTGATTTCGACGTTACACTCTTTCCCGAGATATTAAACGGGTTATTAGTTACGGCAGTCATCCTGTCAGTTGTCACGGGTGTTTCTGAAGCGGACAAAAAACCACTCGACGCTTTCCGACTCACCGAATTAATCTGTCTGCAGACGATTAACCGCGCAAACCAGCAACAGTCTCGCTACCGTTTTGATATGTTTGTGCCGCTCGCTCTACACCGGTAGGAACTGATTTATTTCATTCGAGTCGCGAAAATAAATAATGATCAGAGATGATTTCTATAGTCTCTTCGGTCGTTCGCTTGTCTGTGGTTTATCAGGACGTTGTTAACGTATATAGGTTTCACCAAAGTGCGAGTGGGTTTCACCAAATTGCAAGATTTCACCAAATTGTCGGTGCGTTCGAGATGATAGCACCCTTCACACAATCGATAAGCATGTTTTGTTGGTTTCATTTCATCTTTTGAATCAGGATTAGTGATGCTTAAACTGTTATTTTAATAAGTTATTTTCAGTACAGTTGATTGGGATTTATATCTGATCGTATCGATGATTGATAACTAAGATATAATTGTTGAATTCCAAAAAAATCAGCTGCCAATCATCGACGCAAACGGATACGAAATTTCAAATAACGGTTTGTATGTCACCGGTTAAAATATCACCACTAATCAGGATTACACATAAACCTGATGAGCGCAATATTTATCAAATTATCTTTATATACAAACACATAATATAAAGCTGATCTAAGCTTGGTGAATAGAATTAAAAAAGGGTCGCTCAGGTGGCTGGGCATGTTGAGCGATTGAGTGAGGAAAGAATGGTAAGAAGGATATATGATGCAAGTGTTGACAGTGTCAGAATGAGAGGGCGACCGAAAAAAGCTTGGCTTGACCAGTTCAACCATGGACGATGGTCCTGCTGGGAGCCTTAATCGGCGAGCTTGCTTGCGAAGATGGATGAGTTAAGAGTTGTACATCAGGACAAATGAGTGTAGCGCTCCACTCTCTCTGCCTACCCTCGCGAAAAACGGCGTCATGGTAAGTAAGTTAGTTAGTACAAATACGGTACTTCATCATTACATGTATGTAAATAAAAACACTTGTTTTTTAGTTCTACATTTTTAGTTTTTTTGAGACGTAATATGTAGGTAGATGTAAAACTGGAACATAGTTGAACGTACAAAAAAAATTGACAATTTTCTAATTTTGAGAACCAGTCTCAATATAGTGTTCAGAACCCTTGTTTTCCAAATATTTTGCGTGGGAATAGTGGTAACCGAGTGTGTGATCATTTTTTTAATTTAGGAAAATGTCAATGAAAGGGCGGAGTTAATAACTTAAGTGTCTTTGAACGCATTAGGCCGTAAATAGCAACAAATACCTACAGGCACATGTTTCTAATATTTTTTTAATGCGAAGAGGACATATTTGATGTTTATTGTCTTTAATTTTTTTTTAATTAAACACGTTACTTTGTAAAATGAATATATTTTATCAATATATTAATTCGACAGGCCATAAGGCATAATTACAAAAGCGAAAACACCCAGTCTTGAGTAAAACCCGTAGATTAATTATTGTGAGCTCACCGGGTATCGAACCCGGAACCCTCGATGTGAGAGGCAGTGTCATACCCACTGGGATACGAGGGCCGCCGTCTTTTGCTTTTTTCTTGAGATTTAAAATACCTAGTGCCACCCTGTATAATATTTACAAACTAAAAAGTGAAATTCGCGTGAATAGCGTCGACTGCGAATAAATTCGTAATCTCATCGAATTGCTTCGATGTAAAACGTCAATAAATCACTGTTTATTTATTTCCGATACATTTTTATTCATGTTGTTTCGGACAGAAGTAGATTTTGGCACGGATCCCGCTCCTCTACAAAAAAACGTGGCAACTGAATATCAAAAATAACATACGACCGCGTGATACGTCAATTGTGACATCACCTAAATAACAATTCGTCTGGGGCTGGCGAATTTTTATTCGCCATGTACCCAAGTACCCACCTACATCAGTGGTTGCGAACCCAGGGCACGCGCGCCATAGGTGGTACGTGAAGTGGTATTTACAGATTTTTTTTTCTAATAGCAATCTACGGATAGCATAGCCATTCTCTTCATTTAATATTCAATATCTTCGTACACAAATATATTATTACGCTGGCAACTGTTTAAATAATATCTTTTACGTTACTCTCCTGAAGTTATTATTTTCTGAAATTGATTAAATATGATGTAGTTCAAGAAATACACAGACTGATGAATCCCCTTGGGAGTGCTAAAAGTGACGGCATCTGAACCAGATATAAAGCATTTGGTATCGAATGTGCAGCAGAAAAATCTAATTTATAACTTATATGTTTTTTATTGGTTATGAGTTCATTTTAAAGAGATTTTAGTGTAATTTATAAACATTTTTATTAAAAAAACTAACTGCATCCCGTGAAAATGACTGAAAATTGGTTCGCGTCTTTGCTAAACCCTAGTATACGTTTATAGCATCTTTTCTTAGCTCCACGGAGAGGCGGCCGTAGCAACATGCGCGAAACGGTCGGTTCGGGTTATAAGCCCCATCTCCGGCCGTTTTTTAGCCGTGAATTTGAATGAGATTGCGGACGTTACACGAAGATACGGGGACAGACAGAGGACGGACGGACAGAACGAAATTATTATGTTTGATTTGTGATATTTAAAAAAAAAATTCTTAACTCTTTTCATTCACCCTGCCGAGTAAAAAAATTTTTTTTCTCGGTAGGGCGAATGAGGAAGGACCTAACTAGCTAAAGCATAATTTTTGAATATACTTATTCAAGTAAAAAACGCTCGGCACGTCAAGCAGTCGATAAATAATATTTGAGAACTATTGGTACGCGCACGTAAAAAGGTTCGCCGTCGCTGACCTAGATAATTGGCGTGACGTAATGTGGGTCCTCGCTAGTGACCCGCTTACTCCGCCATCGGCTAATTCGCTGTAATAAACGACCGCACGCCGCCCGCTTTCCGCGTCACCAGCTCGTGGCTTTTGTCTCTATAGGTGGTGTACTACAACTAGACATGAAAAATACTCATCATAAATGACGCAAAAAATGTAACAAATTTTTATTTATTTATCATTTTAACCAGTGGTTTCCAACCTTTTTGGCGCAACCGCAGGCTATTCAAATTTTAAATTTTTCTCGGCACATTGAAGATTGCTCGCAAATTCATTAATTAACATAGGCACCGTGCGTAGTTCCACCGCAAAAAATAACCAGACGCAATTGTTTGTAAAAAAAGTTTTTCGTAATAGTATAATACATGATCGGGTCTATTCTCACTGATTCGTGGTTTCATAACAATCATGTCTTGACCCTTATTATATAACATTGTACACTTCGTCAATTTTGACGTGATTAATATTCAGTAAGTACTAATATTATTTTAAAAGTTGGTACAAATCAGTTTTTTCACATACATCTATCTACTAATTTCGTCATAAAAGTGCCCAAATATTAATTTATAATAAATATTTTCGCATTAATGGTGAAATATTTAAGCGTACATACAAAGTAAGCCCCGCCTGTTTTTATGTGTTACAAAATAAAATTCTTGTTATCCCGAGAATAGGGGTATTATATATATTATAAAAAATGCGGCCAACAAACATTTATAAGCGGATTGATGATTATTTTTGACCTGTGACCTGTGACACTAGATCAAAAAATATGAATTTCAGTACCAGTGGTGTTGGAGGTTTGTCAGTAAAGTAAATACTTCACTTGGTGGAACCTTACCTGCTATATCAGTTTTTTACTGTATTTATAGCGGTGATTTTTCGTTACGGCATAAAATTATATTGAAAAAATAATTCGAGTAACGTACACATCAAATTAAATAACTTTGATTAAAAGGAAACCTTTAGGCTTTTAAAAGGCTTTGATCATGATTTCTTCCCTTTTCGTGCAGCCGATACTTCAGTTTTGCTGTTAAATATAAAGGCTACGTTTAAAACTTTTCACATTAATTTACATTTAGACTTTTGTATACATTTTGTGCTGGAAACAAATATAGTATAAAATCACTGCTAGTTATATATAAATTTTGTTTTCTGTCGGCAATTTATGAATGCTCCATCAATGAATTAATAAACTAATAGACAGCCACGCGAATGACGCCAAAATCTGCCTCTACAATTTAATTTCCAAAAGACGCCAGCGCTCGTGGTGCACCACGGCTAGGGTTGCCAACTTTTATTAGAAGAAATAGAGTATATCTGATTTCAAAGGAGGTAAATAAAGAGTACGGACTTATAAAAAAGGGTATCATTTATTTCAAGTTTTTGAAAAGGTATTTTTTGCTACTTTTTGCAGCACATAACAATTTTATATTGTTTTTAAAAGAATTGTACGACTCCAAACATTCTAACTCTAAGTTTACACAGATCAGGAGCTCATTTTTAATCAATTTCAATGAAGCCCTGTTCCTCTCTTCCTGCCACTTTACATTCATGACCGAAAAGACTCAGTAAATGCTGAAGTGGCGGGAACAGAGAGTATATAGCTAACATTTTTTTTTAAATAAACAAATTCGTCAGGACATTTTTTAAATGTGAATTGCCATTTTTCTGCAGTGGTTTTTTGCATAAAATCTGCGCTATTTAACATTCGCCATTCATGACCAAAAGACTCTCAGTAAATGCTGAAGTGGCGGGAACAGAGAGTACAGTTGCCGGCAAACTTCTTGAAATTTTTTGGCGTAGTGGGGGAATGCGCAGGAAACAAAATTTGGGTCTCGTTGGCAGAATGGTACATGCGCAAACTTCCCCCCACTACGCCGTAAAATTTCAAGATGTTTGCCGGCTACTGTATATAGCTATTTTTTTAATAAACAAATTCGTCAGGACATTTTTGAAATATGAATTGCCTTTTTTCTGCAGTGGATTTTTGCATAAAATCTGCGCGATTTAACATTTCGCCTTGGAGTTCTTTTAAAATTATAACTTCTATGCATCATATATGCGTGACTGGCACTAGTATAGTAAACGTTGTGTAAAAAAGAGCATTTTAGCGTACTCTATTTGTTTTATAGATAATAGAGTACGCTTACATGATATAGAGTACGGTTGGCAACCCTAACCACGTACGTTTGTGTGTGAATCTACTGCCAACCGCCAACTTCGCGTCGGACTGACACGCGAAGAAAATATCATTGCGCGTCACACGGTGCTATTTAAAATATCTGTTTAAAAATATAATATGTATTCTCGTCCGTCTCGTAACGTTTTGCAGATCATTTATGCGGTTCGCGTCGTGCCTTCTCAATAAACATAATAAATCGCCGCTCGGTGCAAGCGCTGCCTACCTACCCGCCGAATTTTATTTTATCTTTCGAGAATGCCAAATTCTCATAACACTGAACTCTTTGATATTCACGGCGGGTCGCCGTTGAAAATGGTTATTTGATTAATATTTCAAGACGCATTTCATCCGAAGGTTCGTTCGTTTTAATCGGTCGCAAACAAGGAAATCGTCAAATGCGTATCAAGATTGAATGACAATTCGTTTTACTACTTATTTTGGTTGCGATAATGTTTGAGAGGTTTAATGTATACCGGGTGACCTCAATAAAATAGATTCCATACTTATAGCGAAATCATGGTATATTATCGTTTTTAAATACAGGCAACATTATAAAAATTGCCTAAACATGAAAATATATGACTAACCTAGAAAACTATATGGATAAAATTCGGGGACTGTTGTTTGGGCATTAATCGGTAAAGCTTTCTTCCGCCAACAGAAATTTCCAGTTTCTTGTATTTAATTATTGCATTATAAATAAACGATATTAAATATTGATGTGGCGCATATAAGTGGCGTACAGTAAGTAAATCATCGAAAACCGGAAGTGACATCACACCAATTGTATGCACCCTACCCACGGTACAATGCTATCCGGCAGTATGTGTAACGCCCGCGCCGATCGCACGTTCGTCCGACGTAGTGACGGTCTAATGTTTCATCGGCAATGACTTAGTAACTACGAAGTTTGTTATCAAATTTGGATTAAACAAACTGCATTCAACTTGTCCAACTCTAAACTCTAGGAGATATGAAAAAAACAGAAAACGTGCACTGATTTTCTTTAATGCGCCATCTTCGCGCTTACTCATGTTTAAACGTGGCACAATTTATGAATGCTCGGAGAATCTCCGCGTTTCATAATTTCATTCCGAACACGGAATACGTGTTGCATCAATATTCTTCCTATTCTCAAACTAAGGCAAAAGCCTGTGCTATGAAAATAGGGTTGAATTGCTGGTGTCCTGGAATGGGATCGAACCACCAGATCACTAGGCGAGCGTCATGACCACTACACCAATAAGCTACTCATATACCTAATAATCTGAACGTAACGTTTTGTTAATTACAATTTTTTAAAATGTTATTAAAAGGTGAACATTCTAAATAAATATTATACAAGTAATTTCGTTTGTTTCTAATCTAAATCCACAACTTTTTACATCTTTTGCAATCTTCACTGTCCGCATCGGTATCGGCAAAAGTGCGTATCGATAAGTCCCTATTTTAAAGTTCTATACTTCTAAAAAGAAACACCCCGTTTTCTTTTATTTAAATCACATAATTCATCGACGAGAAGTATCGCAGTATTTGTATGTTTTTCTTTTAACTAACTAACTAACTTACCATCACGCCGTTTCCCCGTGGGGGTAGGCAGAGAGGATAGAGCGCCACACTCTTCTGTCCTGACATACAACTCTCGCCTCATCCACATTCCTACATCTTCGCATGCAAGCTCGCAGGTTATTGAGGCTTCTAACGGGACCATCTTCCAGTATCTGGTTAATCTGGTCATGCCACGTCTTCCGCGGTCACCCTCTCTTTCTGGCATTATATATCTTTCATACCATTCTTTCCTCATTCCTTTAAATATGTCTTACGTAGTTTTTCTCGCACCGTAGGTACTCGCATATCGACAGGCTGTTCGCGCGGATTACACACGCTCAAAAGTCGAAGGGATTTGAGTTTTGATATGTTGCTACACATGTTAAATCGCTGCTCTTTCGGCTAATTAACATTTTGATATTCACGATTCCAGATG
>JADDOH010019190.1:0-25702 GCA_016648135.1 Agrypnia vestita
TATATATGTAACCATTGGTGGGTCAAATTTAATTCCTCTTTTCCGACCCAGTGAACCATACACAAAAACACACCGTGTGTTACATGTGACCGGTGAATTAATATTTTTAATCACTCAAGTTTTTTTATTATTATCTCGGTTTAAAAGGACATACACTATTTTATTGTAGATTATATAAATTTAAAACAAATTTTACGAGTACAATAATACAACGACAAGGTAGCTTCATTGTCCATTTTCCTAAATATAGGTATATAGGTAGCGAACCTAAGTTCAAATCAGTGCAAAGTACGCGCGAGACGCAAGACGACATCCAGAGTGGCCAGTCCTATTTGCGAAGTGATAAATTTCGAGCGAAATAATCGAGCGTACCTAACTGGCGTTGAAAATAAGCGATAAATTCTACATACGAGAATGGAATATTAATAATGGAATATAAATTCGTGTTACCCAGTGATAAAAACGAATCTATAAACGAGTGATATATTGCGAAATACTATAATTTTTAAAAAAATCCATAATTTTATTTCGTGTTAAGTGACTTTCTGCACCGAATAATTTATTCACCATTAATTAATGAGTCGCTTCGTGTTTTCGTTCACTTCTTTCACAAACAAGTGACATCATAAATTGTCAGATTATTGGTGTGACACGTGTTCCATGTTCATTTTATCCCTATAAAAAAAGAATACTTAGGATATATTATTAATCGCCTTATCTGTATTACTATCCACGTGCCCAAACCATCTAAGCGACCCTTTATTAATTGAATCGCTCTCTCGAGAGAATAATGCGGACGCCTGATCAAATGATGCGTATTAATTTGACTACGTCAATTATTAATAATAATTATGAAGGAGGTGCCAGTTGTGTAAACAGTTCTCAGTAAAGCTGATTGGCACTTATCTACCGGGAATTTGGCAGCTGAAAGCCCACATTATTTGCAATACAGCCTGAGGTGTTGCGCCCGAGTGACTGATATTAAAGTGACATAATATAATACAAAACTTCATTCATATTAATAGGTGTACCCGTAAGTAATAAATTATTTTTTGTATGGAATCAGTTAAGCTCAGTAAAGTGAACGTGTAAAGACGTGTTTTATACGCAATACTACCTGTGCCAGCGCGGCTTCGCACGCGTAGATTCTTAGAACACTGTTTGGATCGTCATAGAACTTTCACGAACCTTCTAGAACATTCTCCTTCCAGAACTTCCAAGAAATTGAATGTAAAGGAACCTTCTAGACACATTCCGCCACTCAGTTTAGAACCTTATAGAATTTTCGAGCATTTTCTAGAACCTTCTCTTTCCAGAACTTTCTAGAGCAGGTTTTTCCGGAACCTCCTTGACTCACCGACACAGTCAGCGCGCCTATTTTAAAACAATCTGAAGCATTTGCGGCCTTCCCATAACAAAACAATGTGCTAGAATGCACATTTTCGTCACCCACTCCCACCCACGCTCAGCCATCCCCACCAAACTCGCACATTCTCAATGGGACACCAAGGGCTATCCACCACCATAACCACCAGGGGGTGGTAGTATCTGGTTGTTGAGAAACTTGGCGGATAGGAAAACACGGGTTTCTTTTTATCTTATATATATTGATATATATTGATTATAATCCGTGGTCTTGTGACTTGTGACAATTTAATTTTAAAAAAAATATTACTCTGTAAAATGGCGAACAATCAACTAACTGAAGAACGTTTACGTCATTGCACGCTGTGTTTCATTTACGATCGGGTGTTAATGCAACGATTGCAACAAAGAAAATTTGTGATGTGTATGGAGACGTTTTTTTTTTATTTCTTTTTTTTTATAAGGGGCATTTACAGAATAATAGGTACATGATACTTTGATAACATTATAGTGAAGACTATGCCCATTATCCCAATTACAAGTGTCTTCGGTACGCTCTAGTAACATGTATTTTTGCAATTCATTATATTTTACATGTACATTTATGTGTATTGTATATTTTGTGTTTAAATGTAGTGCGATTAGTATTTAATGAATGATTGATTTAATGGATCTATAGGTTCATGTCATCGTTTTTGAACGAAGATAAGGTATTTGCAAGAATATCAGCATCAATTTTAGGGTAAGCACAATACAGATTATATGTGCGACACAATCTTGTGATGGGAGAAAAGTAACCGATATTATTAGTGTGCTGGCTTATTCTAAAGAACTCCGGGTTTCTTATAAGGGGTTTAACATGAAAATTTATATTAGATAGAGAGAGAGAATCAATAGCTCCGCTGAGAATCTTGTGTAGCACAACGAGATCGGATATTTTCAGTCAGGACTCAAGTTTGTGCATCTTGAAAAGGGCAAGTCAATCTTCGTAGCTGTGAAGGTTGTTGTGTTGACCAGCTTTGTATGACAAAATACGTAGAAACTTTTTCTGCACTCTCTCGATTCTCGTAACATGTGTTGTGTAATAAGGTGACCAAATAACTGACGAATATTCCAATATACTTCGTACTAGTGATGTATAAAAATTTTTTAGACTTTGAGGATTTTTAAAGTCGTGAGTAATTCTGATGATAAATCCCAACATAGTATATACCTTGTTTGTGATATCATAAAAGTGGTTTCTAAAAGTGAGTTTAGAATCTAGCATGACGCCCAGATTCCTTATTGAATCGACTTTAGCGAGTGGAACGTCTTGAAAGTAAATAAGTGCCAACGTTGGTTTAGAAAATTTTCCGATGGTGATTTTGACTTGTCTGATAGCTATCGAAGTGGACGCCCGGTAGGGTTTGATAATGATGCTTTAAAAACACCTAAAAGCATGTTTTTCTTAAAGGTCTACCAACAAGATGGCAAAAGGTCCTAGATAACGATGGATATTAAATAGATTTAAAAAAAATTAAATGTAGTTAAATTCTTTATTTGTTGCCACTTAAATAATTGATTACTTGTGGGTACACCTAATATATTCGGTGCCGTGAAAGCATTAAATGCGCCTTCACAATATTAAAATATGTAAGAAAGCAAGATTATTTTCCGAAAAGTTGGATTAGGTTTTGTTATATTGAAGTAGGTATTCGAGAGCTTTGTGAAAGGTGTTTTATGTGCAGTGTTTAAATTCAATTCGTCGCATTCTGCATTATCGAGTACCTATTCGAATATAGAATCAAAAATTTGCAATTTACTTGAATAAATAAATTCTGTGTGAGTTTGTAAGCTTTTCTGTATTTCTTTTAATATTCAATGGAATACTTATACACCGCGACATAATATGTGCGCCTGTACATGCTTAGATACACTAAACACGGAAGAGCCCAAATATTTAAGGATCCATTTACATATATTTTCTGATATTATCAAAACGTATAAAATGTCATTATTTAGGATAGGATAAATCTAGAGAATCAACTGGATGAATCTCTTAATCACTAGAAATATGGAGAATTCACTTGATATATAGAGAAACCACTCGAACGTTCTCGTTGCACGAGAAACCGACATTTTTGTATATAAATCCGATGAGCGCGTGGCGAGTCAGTTTTTGTTGTGTGACCTTTATTTGTGTTTAGTGTTTCATTTGCCTCCCACAGCAACGTTCCCGTGACAACACAAAGGTGACCTGCCTATAAAATTTCATATCTCGTATCTTTCAACTGGTCTGAAGTCAAGATAATACTTATGTATATACCATCAAATACACACTCCGTTTCGCGCAACATCCTAGCTCCAGACGTACAGACGGACGGACGGACGGACAGACAATGAAATTATTATGTTTGATTGATGATAAAACCTGATGAATAAATTTTAACAAGATATCTTTTAATAGTAAAATGTGATAAAAAACGCAAGAGAAAATATGATGAAAAATTGTGAAATTTGCTCACTCTGCCGGACGATAGCCGTAATTATAACCTTTTCCTAATTTTCTTAAACATATTTAAGTGACAATGTTTATTGAAATTTTTTTATTCTTAAATAATTAAGGCGCATAAACGAATAAAAATCAGGTGTGATATTTTTGAATCAAAATAGATGACAATAAATGAGAGAGTAAACGAAATGGTTCGGCATTCTCTATTCAGTATTCTCTTCAGGGGTCTGAGTGCGACAAGATTTTAGTGAAAAGCAAAGGACACAGAGGTCCACTCGATAAGACAAAAGCGTAAAACAAACCTGCTATCTTTTCCAGATCAAACAAAGCGGAATACTACGATGGAGCACTTTATATCACAGGTCGTTGGACCCGCTGTAGAGTACGGAAAATGTTGCCTCTTGTTGTTCAGAGCACAACAGAGATGGTTTAGGCGAAGTGACTCCAAAAACCTTGTCATTTTAACCTAAATATTTATTTATTTATTATTAATAGATGCCCTAGTGGGCTTTTAAAGTAAATGAAAGATAATAAGATTTTAATACACCTAATATAAAACACTATAAATAATTAAAAAAATATATATACATAAATAAACATATTTGAGATAAATGAAAGATATGAAATGTAACAAAAAAAATATAGCAATTTAAAACAATATAAATAAACAGTATAAAATAATTTAACAATAGAAATGATCAATATATATGGGAATAAACAACAAGAGGAACAAAAAATACGTAAAATTTAGTCCATTAAAATGTAAATTATTCTATTCGTATATAGTCTAAGTGTTTCTTTAATTCGAGTATGCTTCTATAACGAAAAATATCTACAAATTCCGAGAATGTGTTTCCAATGCAATGCGTGCGTGTAAATCGTGAATTTGATGCATAGTTATTCCTGTGGGTCCCTACAAAGAACACTTCGTGATGTCTCGTTTGTCTCGGTATATTATGTGAGACCATCTGAATTAGTTAGGGCAGTCCAACCTGCTTTTGATAATTTTAAATAGGAACACTAAGTTGCTGACATCTCTTCTGTATGATAATGATGCGCTGAATATTGCACAATTTTTAGACAAGTTTTTTAAAAAAAAATGCGGCTGAACAAGATTAACGATATGGAATGTAACACTGACAAGGCATGCTCCACATACTTTAGACAGTCCGCAAATTGAATGTCTCGATCAACGAATTAAAAATGAACCAGCGTCTCTCTGTAACTATTCTCAGATATTAGTCATTTGTTTGACGATAAATGAAAATACACCGTTTTATTTTATTTATTTATTTGTTTGTTTGTTTATTTTATTGTTTATTTACATTTGTTAATACAAGTTACTAATAACTGCCACACTAGGTAAAAACCTGTTCTGTGGCAGTTACTCTCATATGATACTTTTGTAATATTAACAAATGACAATTAAAGAAAGTATAAGCCAAAGAATGAAAGTAGATCAATAATGAAAAAGGAAATCATAGGAATACCTAAATCTAAAAGAAAAGAAAAAGAAAATAAAATATACATACAAAATTAAGATGAGAATTTAAGTAGTTACAAAAATAAATATTATAATAATTAATATTAAAGTATACTTTAAATTATATAAATCAGTTTTTGCCAATTCAGAGGTCAATGACGGATCACTTCTTTAGCATACCTTTTACCTGATATTTTTATAAACTTAGTTATATGATATTTAAAAGGTTTTTGTAGAGTTATTTCTTTAGTTTCATTAGGTAACCTGTTAAAAACAAGCGGGGCAGTGGAATTAAATTGTCTTTTCCCAAAAGACATTTTCCTTATAGGTACCTCGAAATTAATTGAATTTGCCAGCCTTGTAACCCGTGTTTGTTGTGTACGATTAAAATTTACCTTGTCTTTGTGGAATTTTATAAGTATGGTTTTAAGGTATAATTGTCTCGGGTCAGGAACGTTAAATATTCCAAACAAATGATTTGAAGGAAACATTCTCGATTTCTTGGTGATTATACGCCAGTGTATATTATATTTATTGTTACAATGTTTTCAAGAGATAACTTTTCATTATCAATAACGGATTTCAACTTAATTTAAAACACAGTCAGCAATTAAGGGTATAGAGCGCTGGTAACGGAAATGGAGGTGGGATTAGAATGGACAAGAATGGGGAAGCCATATATGGTAAATGAAGGTATATTATGTTTTCATTGTAAATATGATGTAATAAAGTTATTTTATGTATCCGACCGTCTTTTAATGCAATTCTATAAGAAAGTTAAATTTAATCAAAGAAATATCCTTCCATTTCGACATGTTCTACCATTTTTGAATTTTAAATGAAGTTTCTTACCGCTTTCTTATGTTTTTCTAATCGCCCTTTTATTTTTCTTTCACTTTGCCCAATGTGAATTACGTCACAATCTCGGTTATAACATTAAATAAATAAAAACAGTGGAATAAATTTGGAACATTTCAATGTGATTAAAAAAAAAGATATTGTGTGGAGTTCTTACGATGGAATTTGTGAACGTCGTATAATGTAGAGTGATAACTTAAGCATTTAAAAGATTTCCATACATGTTTCTCATATAAATAGCTTCATTTTTGTGAGACTTCTATAATTTATCTTAACAAATGAAACTTAACAAATGTATTCATGAATTTCCATAAAATTTCACGGAAAAAACTTCGAACAGTTATTTCGTACATTTAATCATGATGAAAATGTAGAAAAATTGATAATCCAAAGAAAGGTAAAAGAAATTAGATATTTTGGAAGAACCCTAACACGATGAACTAATCTGGTTAAAATATCAGAGTAATGCAGAGCCTACTCCAAAAGCGCACAAAAAAGTGTATACACCGAAATAGGTGGTGATAAGTCATCTACTCTGTCGTACGTAATAGCAATTCACAGTTTTAAATTCACGGTTGCCTTTATTGAGAGTTAAACATAGAAGAAGAGAGACAGTTTAGCTCTTGTTCGAGATACGAAATGTTGCTCATTTAATAATTTTCTGAATGCGTGCAAAACTCAAAGTAGTATGCGCTCAAAGGGTTTCAAAAAATGTTTCAGCAAGATAAAATAACGGAAAGGTAGTTTTCTTTGAGGACATATTTCTTGAAAAGAGGATTTCTCCAGTAAAGCATTTGCAAGCACTTCGTTAGAAAGAAACCAAACGATCGGACTTGATATCAACACGTAGCAATAGTACAATATAATCTCATTTTACGAATGCGCAGGTTACGTAACGTCATTCCTAAGTATTATTAGTAATAGTTTAATGTTATTCAAATTATTTTCGAAACATTTTTAAATACCCCTAGATAATTAACATCAATTAACAATCTGTAAATAATGTTTAAAAATTTTCGTGGTATGTCAAATTGTGATTCATGGAATTGGTGAGTAAAAATTACAGTTTTATCTTGTATGGGTTATAAAAGAAAAGGCATCGATATTCAAAATAGTTTGAATGCAATCATCGTTGATGATTCATTTAAAATATATTGAATTTGAGATGAAATTATTAATAACCTATAAATATAAAAGAAACATGATTTTGGAAGGGATAGATACATAAAATCTATAAATCATTCTAAACTAGTAACATTTTTTAATTTTTTGGATATTACTCCTTTGCTTTTATATTCCAGATATTTAGTATATTTAAAATATACACATTTAAGTGCTTATTATATTATATATGGAATCCGCACGTGGTGCGGGTGACACCGTTCGGTTCTTTGTGGAGTAGCGAGGTATCTACTTGCAGCGAGTCGGCCGGCCGGGCACCCTGCTCGCAGCCGCAATTCGTGTACATGCGCACGGTGTTAGCAATAAATAAGAAGTCCTCTTGTTGTCTCTTGTATTGTTTAGTTGCTTCGCCGCCACCCAATGATATTACATTTATGAAGTTAAAGTAAAAAAAAAAATAACCATCGCTAATTCATTATTTTGATTTTAAAAAATCATTATTATTTGCTTTTCAAAAACATTGGCTGATATTCAGTTGGTAAGAAGAAAGTGGCACAAATATATACATACGTTTGCATTTTCAAGTTTATTTTCCAGTATTCCGTGGGTTCCAGTAATATTCCACCATTAGGTTTTATCCTGGCTTAGTGAAATTTTGCTTAATTTATAAAGGTTGATTTGGTCCGTTCATATGAGCGACCGGACTCGGAAAATAGCATATATCTAGTTTACTGACTGCGAATGAAAACCTATTTCGAATTTAAGTAAAATTATATATACTATTTTTAGATTCAAACGAAGCAAAATCTACTTTTAGTTAAAATTGATTAATTTCTAAAATACATTTATTTATTCCTTTATACTCTCTACCAAAATGAAAGCTCTAATTCATATGGATAAACAATTAAGTATATGAAGTTTAAATATTAAAAAAGCTTGACGTGATGAAACTAAAAACATTCGTTGTAATGTTATTTATTTTTAAGAATACCTTTCAGAAAGTAGTACAATGTACAAGGCAGTGAAGATGTTCATGAAATAAGAAAGGAAAAAAATCATTCTTTATAATTTGACATTAACATGAGTTAATTAATAAAAACAGTAAGAATCCAAAAACAAAATCTCGGACTTGTGATGAAACATCCAGAAAAGTAAGAGATCTTGCAACCCATAGTGCAAATAAATATTGCCGGAAGTCGGAGCCCTGGAAGAAGGAGAAATAAAGTAGTTGTAGTAAATAAAGTAAAGTAAATAAAGTAGTGATAGTTCGGTTGAACAGATTGAATCGTTGAACAGATTGAATCGTTGAACAGATAGGCACAAGAAAAATAAAGAACATGAGCTATGTAAATGGGTGGCTTATTAAAAAAAACCCAAATCCATTTCCTTAATAAAGATAATCACATTTTAATTTTTCATTTTTACCCAAAAAAGCACGATGTTTTCTGTTAAAGAATATAATTTTAATAAATATTCAGTTTCAAAGAATTTTTAATTATCTTGTCTATATTAAAAAACGAAAACAAAGGTCGTAAATATAAAAATTAGAAAATGTGGCCTTAAAAATATTTGAGAGATTTCTATTTGTTTTTAGCAGATGGAAGAATTTTAGAGAACAGAGAATATTAAATGTAAACGTTAAATTATTAGAGGTTCTTAATAAATGTATTAATAGAATAATGGATACAGTAAATTAAAATGGAGTGCAGTATTTTTTTTTGTGGAAAAACGAGTGATTAGTTCCGTAGATCTGATGATTATAAATTCAGCAATGTTACAAACTAAAATCAAGTACACGCGTTATTATATTTTTATACCAGAATATAATTATAAAATATTCAAGTATTGATATTGAAATGACGTCATAGAGACTTCACCTTATTATTGCATAAGCAGGAGCAAACATTAGTACTGCACGCCTCTGGGAGCTGGGTCTGTCGCCAGTCGCAATATGACAACAGCTACGGCGTTGCTTGTGCTACACAAAAACAAACAGCGATATCTGTGCTACAGCAGCCAACAGTGATATTAGTGCTGTAATGTAGTGTAATTATCTAGTCGCAAGTTGAAAGCAAATAATGCAGTTGACCCGAGTCAAATTACTATTGTTAGAAACAGTTTGAGCCCGAGACGACTTCTTGCGGCTTGTGAGGAATATTTATAGAAAACACATTTCTATCACGCATAAATGCTAATTTTCTTTTCGACTGCTTGCGGCTTGTGAGGAATATTTATAGAAAACACATTTCTATCACGCATAAATGCTAATTTTCTTTTCGACTGCTTGCGGCTTGTGAGGAATATTTATAGAAAACACATTTCTATCACGCATAAATGCTAATTTTCTTTTCGACTTCTTGCGGCTTGTGAGGAATATTTATAGAAAACACGTTTCTATCACGCATAAAGGCTTATTTTATTTTATTTATTTATTTATTTACGCCCTATAGGGCTTTTACAACAGATAGGTACATTAACAGAATATATAGTTTAAAGAGAAAAAAACAATAACATGTAAAAGTAATAATGACATAAAGAGAAATGAAGATACTTAAAATGTGGATACAAATATATAAAGATAAATATTATAAAGTAAAAAGCAAGTATATAAAAAGCAGAAGCATAAGAAAAACATAATTTAATAGATTTATAATATAAAAATTTATAATATTAAAGCATAATATAATAGAAAAACAAAAAAGTAATAATCTATAGTGAAATCAAGTATATAAAAAGCTAGTAAGCCTTTGCAGTGGGGAATTAAAGATAGTGAGTAGCTGCGGTTTCCACGGCACTTATCTATTTAATACCTACTTATTTAAATATCGGCTTTGGCTCAATTTTATCATATGTCGTAGCAAGGGAGGAATTAATTAATTAATTAAAACACTGGCAATCAATAAGAGATTTATCAATTAACGATTTATTAATTATTCAATGTACAAAGTCATTTAACACGAATTAAACATAACGATATTCTTTACTCTACACTATTTCGCAATATATCATTTCATCTATGAACACTTTATTCTCGCTGGGTAATTTGTATTAATCGCTCATAGAATATTCCATTCTCACATGTAGAAGTCGCCCTGGTTTATTTCGCCAATTAGATACTTCGCTCGATTATTTCGCTTTATTTATCGCTTAGATTATCTCACGACCGGCCACCCTGGCCTCACGGCTCGTAGAGGGCTCAAACATTTCGTCATCAATATCAAAACGATCACCAGATCACAAGGTGAACGTCATGACCATTATACCATACCATTGTATTACTTACACATCAATCATTCTTCTATCGAGTCACAAATTAAAACTACTGGGTTGGATAATGAACAATTTGGAAGACGCTGAAATCTTAAAGAATTCAAATTCAGAGAAAAAACCTATAAATATCAAATTCCAAAATACTTCTTCGATCCTAGGCTTGTTTATACATAACTCAAATATTTTATGTGTAGGACAAAGTGTGAATAAAAAAATATGTACTCAATTTATTAATTTTGTCTTTAAATAGACATCAACATCTAATTTATTTTTGAAAAATATGCAACAAACAATATATTGCCTTACTTTAGACACTTAAATGGAGTGTTGAAAGTAGCTGTTGCTGAAAATTACTAATGCGAAAAAAGTCACATTAACTAAGATATTCCGGAAGTAATCGGGTGTGCAATTTTCATGCACATATATACAGGGTTATTTGTTTAACATTAATAACCTCGCATGACTATATTCCTGCCTTCATTATGAGTCGAAAATTTTAAAGCTATTATGACCTAATATCAATAGTTAAGGAGATATGCGACATCAAAGTTTACATTTTTTTTTCAATATTTCCGACTTATTTATTGTTAAACTTTGGACTATCATTACAGTAACTTATATCGAATATGAAAAATTCATTCCCTTTAATACAAGTCAAAAAAATAAATAAAAACCTTCGAATTCTAATTGGAATTTTTCAGGGTTTTTATCAATTTATTTAACTTGTGTTGAAAATAATGAATTTTTCGTAATCGATATGAGTAGCTGTAATGATAGTCCTTCTTTTTACAAAAAATAAGGCAGAAATATTGAAAAAAAATGCAAACTTTGATGTCGCATATCTCCATAACTGTTGATATTAGGTCATAATAGCTTGAACACTTTCGACTCATAATCAAGGCAGGAATAAAGTTCTGCGAGGTTATTAATGTTTTACAAATAACCCTGTATAAACTCCTGCACTTTAGAAATATATAGATAACTACAATTTGGTGTGCCTGCACATCACATATTATCCTGTTAACATATCATAACACAAACAGATGCGCTTGAATCAACAAGGTATCAAATGACATTTATATTTAACTGAGAAATTAAACTGTAAAGTTTTAACCAATAATTATTAGATTTTTTTGGCTGGATTTAGTTATATAACGTGGTGCTTTATGATTAATTTTTAACATAAACTGAATATTAATATAGGTAACATATTTAATATACGTATGAGCTGGCTTAAGTGATCAATCTACACAATGCCACGTTCACCAATTTCATCGTAAGAATATCCACACTTTATCAAATTTTTGAAAATTATGTATCTAAATATTTGTTTCAAATTGGAATCTTTCTTATATTTGAAGCAATGATATATCTATATTGTTAATTAATTAATTCTTGATTTAGTGATTATAATTTAAATAGTAAATAAACTTTATGAAGATAACATAATTACCTACGCAATACACATTAAATGGTAAATAATTTTCAGAATAAAATCAGATTGTTGTGAATCAACAAATACAAAAAAGAAATGCGTTGTAGTAGATAGCTTGTATTCAAATATTTATTTAAATTTATTGTTACACAAATATTACGTTACAAACATATAATTTTATAGTTTTAAGTAATTACTTGTTATTTTCTAAACGATTAGGATTGAATATCTGTCAAAGTCAAATTTACGAATACATCAGGTGATAAATATCTTGTTATTCAAAAAATATTATTAGGTTTTCACGACCGTTCAGTGTACTTTGTGTTGAATTTTTTATGCTGTGAGCCTCTTTCCATTTAAAAAAGACAATCGAATTGTGTGCCGGTATCGTTTTCTTCGACAACCGACATTCTTTTTCGTGTGGTATACGAATCCGACGAATATTTAGTTCACGGAAGAGACAGGTCGATCTGTTCCGGAGGCGACGAAGCCAGGAAAGTTGGAGGTTGAATCGGCACTCGATGTACCAGGAAAAAGATGTTAGTACAATTCATCAGCTGTGAACGTTGTTAGCTTTGGCCTAGTGTATCTCGGGTCTTAGAATATTAATCATTATCGGCGGAGATTGAGAAGGAAAAATTCTCTTTCCAATTCCGACCCGCGTGCAGTGGTGGCGATCCGTCATAGTACACATTCAATTACACGTTTTAACAGTTTTGACAAGTGTTTCAGGAATAATTATTTAATTTCACTTGCATGTAAAGATAAATTTAAATAAATAAATCGGAATGAAAAATGGTTTACAAAAATACTACCTAAGGATAATTTTTTTCGTTTCTATAAACTTCATCTGCAAGGATTTTATTTAAATTAGTTTTGGCGTTTTTACTCGAGTGACAACAAATAAAAGAGTTATTTTATTTTTTAATAAACAGATCGTCAAACGTACACTAAACACAGTTAAAATATATTATGTTGGAAATATCCCAAAAAATTAAAAAAAAAATTTAAACAAACTAAATAAATTCACTGATTTATTAACAAAAAAAAATAAAATTACTAAGAAAATGAAATATAAAAAAATATCAATTCCTTGGCTAAATTTCAATTTTTGAAACTTATTTCCACTTTTTATTGTTTTTTTATATTATTTTTTATTTTGTTAATTTTGTTTTGCAAGCCAGTATGTAAAATAACGTAAGCTAGGACACACCCTGCTTTTGGCACTGTAGTTCAAGTTGATTTTCAACCTTATCGTCATCATTTTCTCGTCATAACAGTGATGATGAATTCTGCAATTGGATCCGAAAAAGTCAGATGTACACGGCAGAATATTCCAGAAAACCAAACAGAAGATTCTGAACACCTGAAACCTGAGAATTTTTTAAGAACAGGGGTTTTTAATAGCAAGTATATGGAATTCATACCACAATACAGAAAACCACCAATCTAGGCCACACACACACACACAGGAGCGAGGAATGCCACATAAACAAATCGAGGCACGAGCAAGACATGCGCGCGGACTGCAGTTCATTGCACCATCAGCATTTCAGATGATTGCCTCACACACACAACCGTACTGCAGGGGACTCCTTTGTTCGTAAATCATATAAAAAGAGGCCCACGCCCCATGTGGGCAAGTCAGTCTCTCACACACCTCCGACGGCGGCCGGAGGCTACGGCTCTTAGAGTATCTATCATTGCCTTTGTAATCATACTCATTTATATCTTGTACTTGTTTTATCGAGATAATAAATCATCAAATATTCTATATCTTTGGAGCTTTTCCGTCGCATGATGGTGGTGACCCGAAAAAGCAACTGCTCCAAACCATGTCCAAACCTCCAAAAGTCTATAGTGTTTATGTAGTAGTGAACGATTATTCTGTATAACTTTAAAAGGTTGGTGATAATTTTATTTTAGTTTTGGTATATTTTTCTCCTTTATATGGAAATACCTTAATAATTTAATTATATTGAATCTTTAAATATTAACTTCTACATGAACACTTTAAAGAGTCGTTGATAAAAGTTGTAAATGTGTAGCTTAAGACAAAATTTATCAGCCTGAAGATCGCCGTGATACGCCAAAACTGATACAAACAAAAAAATAAAAAACAATTAATAGTGAAAAAAGTTATGAAAATTCTTAACTAAATCATTGAAATGGAAATGTCATCACAAATGAACGTCTTCAAAATTATAAATTATTATCAGTTCCTTCTTTTTTGTTTTTAATTGAAATTTGATCAAAATATGCGAGCATATTTTGAAAATATAATGCCGCTTTGTGTTGTTACATATTTTTCCACACCAACGTCATGACAACGTATGAAGCTAGATTAATTAACCCCAGACGGCGAAACTTTATGATATGTATACAAAACTTTCCTACCCTATTCATTTCACTCGCTCGCTCACAGAGAACTACCAATGATTTAGATTTCTGAATATTCGAAACAAAATCACTACAGAATTCGTACAATAATTATACATTTATTTATTGAATGTCCTATGTTTTTATTTAAAAAAATTAATAATGTATTCACATGAAGGTACAATTATGTATATATGTATCTGTCCAGCATATGAATTCAGCAGTCCAGTTATATATAGTAAGCCGGAAACTGTTTTTATGACATAATAAATTGGATTTGAATAAAAACTATGTTATCTCTATTTGAGTTTAATTATAATTTTACATTTTATTACTCGAGTTTCGAGAGTATGAGAATTTCTCATCGTTAGTTGGGTATCTATTAAACTGATCACTTATTGTTTATTTCATTATATATTCAAATATAGGAAAAAACTTACAAAGATTAGGTGGACATACAAATAATGAATCGATAAGTACAAAATATGTCGGGGTTTCCGGTAAAAATATAGTTATGACGGGAATATTGAAAGAGGAGGAGAAAATAGAGAAAATAGAGATGCAAACACGTATTCCATGTTCGCATCTCTAGTATTAAAAAAAAAATGTACGAAAATCTGTCTCTTCGGCCACCGAGGTATGGCAATGTTCACTAATCCCATTGTAAAAACATCCACACATTATCAAATTATTCAGTTGTATATATGTTCTAAATATGTATTTTTTTAGATATTTGAAGGAACGATTCTAGACATCTTTTTTTTTCACTCTTTTATTGACAGGTATATTTTTTAACAAATTTTTAAATTAATTATTATATATAAACATAAAGAGTGATAGAATATACCTTTTTCACACATAAAGCACATTTTAATCATATTTTCTACTTCATATGTTGTAGACATTTTTGTAACGATACAGATCGTGCTTCAGCATAAGATAATATTCTGTGAAGGATGTAAATGAAGACAGAGAGTAGATTTAGGATGAATGGCATTCCTATTGGCGGGCGGAAAAATATTTTTGAAAAGCTCGAAAATACAAATGACCAAATCTGAGTGGAAAATAGGTCCAGGGCCGCCCACGCCTGACCGCCTTCATCTCCGTTGACAAGAGAATTTTGAATTCGACGAGGGAGCGCGCTATTTATGTAAACATTTAATATAAATGTAAATGGAAAAATCTTTTCCAATGCGGATGACACTGGCCTCATCTTTGGGCACAAGTTCCGGGAAATGTCACGTTTATACAGCTAAGGGTAGATTAAAAAATAACGAAAAGGATAGCGTATTTAACAAACGGAGAAAATTACTTTTAAATATATATATATTAGGTCCTTACATATGAAATTGGCGTTTAGTATGGGAGGAACATAAAGCCGATTTTTTTTTATTATAATATATTTATTTAATCAAAGTATGTACCATTGCTATCTATGCACTTTTTCCATCTCATAGGTAGTTCATCGATCCCTTTACTAAAAAAACCATTCGGACGGGAATCAATAAAATCTTTGAAGGCGGTTTGGACTGCCCCATCGGAGTTGAATTTTTTCCTTTGCAAGAAGTTATCCAAATTTCAAAAAAAATGGTAATCTGTTGGGGCAAGGTCCGGAGAGTACGGTGGATGTCTTAGACATTCCAATTGAAGCTCCTCTAATTTGGTAGCCGTCTGTTGTGCAGTGTGTGGTCTAGCGTTATCATGAAGCATCTATATTATTTCTATAAAAAAATAAAAAAAGATGGCACTATATTAATCTTTTGTAATAATAATTAATCAGAATATATAAAAATACACAAATTCTGATTAAACTTGCCGAAAGGATGATTCAAATCAATTCAATGTGTGAATAGAATATCAGCGGTCGATATATTGACGTTGAAATAAGGCAAAAAAATAAACGAGACAAAATTAACATTAGATGCTATCTAGACAGGAAATTGAAAATAAAAATGCGTTCCTTGAATCTGATACACTCTAATATATCTAATATATGCATACACAGTGGACTTCAAAAGCCGAATATCAGAGAATCTCAAGACGGCTCTTGTCTTAGAGATAATTATGTGCAAGGGTATGCGTCATTAAATGAATCATATAGACACACTAATAAGAATAATATTTGAAAAAATTTATACTATAAGTATAGAAACAAAAGCACAATTATGCTATTGATAAAACTGAAAAAATTGAGATAACCGTAGCTAGAGAGCAAAATTAATATACTTTTGTGGCGTAACTGCCACACATATTCTAGCCACCGCGGTTTTTTTTATCTTACTCTTAATTAACAAACTGCTGATAGAGTTGACTCGTCCTCGCCTGGGAATAAAGAACTTTCCAGAATATTTTGAATGCTTTGACCAAAAACAAAGAAGACTTTATGAGAGAGATAACAAGCGGCACCGCGGTGGTATCAGTCGTATCTCTGACACGGATTCGGGCGGACCTCTACTGCACACCAGGACATTCATTTTTCGCATTCCTTGTATTTTATTACTTGTTTACTTTCACTTGTTTTTGGTGACTTATCCCACATGATAAATAAATGTACACATATGTAACTCTTTCATTCCGTGAACTCCAAACAAAATTTTGAAAAAACGCATCAATCAATACAAGCGTCTTTTGAAAAGCAGTTATCAATTCTAAAACTGCCTCTATTTGCCTGATATACGTTATTCGATTAATTTCGACTAATACACAGTACAAATTTTATTAATGCACCCCTAAAAAAATACACAAAATTATATTATATAATAACGTTATTTTTGCACAGTTGTCTAAAAAATAAAATAAATAATAATATTCAGTTAAGTATTTTAAATTTAACATTCCTCACTCAATACATTTTACAAACTTAAAAAACTCTTCCTCTGGCTCTTGACCACAAGTAGTCATATTCAGTCAGAAAGCATCAATTATAAGATACAACATTTTTTCATTTTTGAAATCTTCAACTTACAAGATTTCTGCGAGTCCAAAATGAATGATAATATAAAAATATATTTAAATGTAAGAGATTTGTTTTCAAAAACACGACGTAGATTTTCATGGCCGTTAATTAATTTAAGCAAAATATTCCCATTGCGAGATCGAGAAAAGCTTCTTACATGTTTGTGTAGGGGGATTTCTGTCAACGGGCTCGCAAAAACCAGTTGAAATAATCCCATCAAGATTCTGGGATCAAGATCCAATTACTTTAATTATTCAAGACTTTGGAGGTTAAGAATCGTATCATAAAAATTTCCCGCGTTCTCGAGAGATGTCGGCCATTTTGTAATTTGTTCTGCCCGCGTAACAAGCAAACTTTTAATTGGTTGAAAGGCGCAGTGAAACAAACATTTATTTATCTCATTGAAATGGCATGAGACGTTTACAATTGCATATTCTTTAATAACTATTCATTTTCGGCTTGATTACAGTTAAGGAACGTGAAATGATTTTTTGAAATTTTTCCAACAAATGAAGGCTTCCCTATAATAAAGGTCTTTATACTATAATTTACTGCTTAATGATTTTATTGTTTTTAAATGATCTTTATAACAGTTTGCACTATGTGCATTCTGTCACTACTTTAATTTTATTTTTCATAATTTAAACTCACTCTTGTCGAAATTCGCCCTCAAAAGTTAGCTAACGTGGAAAAAGGATCCGTATTTATCTAAAGTCATATGGTAGTAACAAATACAACGGATGCCGATAGTTTAGTGATAGGTATCACTAGGATTACTTTACAACATGAATATATGAAGAAAACGTTGAATTAATTTCCATACCTATTAGCAAGTGAATGTTAAAAAATAAAATAAAATTACCTTAATTTCTGGTTATTTTTTTCACAGAGTGTTTTTTTCTCTCTCCTGCATAAATTTGTTTTTACATTAGCTTTCAACGCCAAAAACAAGAAATGTATATCAGCTGTAATAAAAGTATTAGATATCGATCCGAGAACTAAAGACATTAAGCTGAGGATGACTATGTTTATATTTATCGCAACGAAAAGTATGCACACTCAAAACCGAAATATATAAAATAATATGGTATCTGAGTAAACGCAGATTACCATGTGATTAAAAAAAGGATTCTACTGTGTATACACTAAGATTGCTTTAAATAAAGATTCTACTGTGTTTACTAACACTAACTAACTAACCATCACGCCGTTTCCCCGCAGGGGTAGGCAGAAAGGATTGAACGCCACACTCTTCTATCCTGGCACACCACTTTTGCTTCGGCCACATTCATACATCTTCTTATACAAGTTCTACGATTTTTGCGGCTTTTAACGGGGCCATACTCAAACACTTGTTGTATCTGGTCATGCCTGGCCTTTCGCGGACGCCCTCTATTTCTGTTGCCTTCAACACTCGCCTCATATATTTGCCTAACCATCCTTTCCTCGTTCATACGTTTCACATGACCAAACCATCTCAGCACTCCTTTCTTTATTCTATCCACCACACTTCAGTCACTGCTAACACTAACAATGCTTTAAATAATTTTAGACTAAATCCAAGATCATTTGCGGTATAACCGAGTTCTCTGAGAATAAGTATTGTGATGAATCACCTGTTTCTATAGATTTTTTTTTTATTATATTATTTTTATTTTGAACTCTAAGATGATTTAAATGCTACGCGGGGAAAAATTGAGCTAAACTGGCCGTAGTATTGGAGCTACAAAAATTTGGGAATGATGAAACGCTAGTATTGGGAGGGAGTTAGTAGCGATTGATCGGATATAGGTTACGAGCAGTTAATATTCAATTCTTATAAAACATATTAATCTTGTGGTAAAGCCACGTTTGGTACAAATGGTTGACGATCGGCGCGGTCCGAGCGGTCCACATGTGCTTCCCAAAAAAAATACAGAACACGGCTTTCGTAGATTTGGGTCGCGATTATTGCGTTTAGGGCCGTTAAAAAACCGATTAACGTCTACTCTAAGGTGACGATGATATTGACAGTTCCACGAGGTTTCTGAATTATTGACTTTTTTGCTCGGGTTTTGAAATCGCTTGAGAGCCGTATATCTTCATCTCGAGTGGATCCCCGTGCAACAGAGAGGCAGAATATTGAGCAAAACTAAGGAAGGCAGGTCTAATCGGGGGATCGCGAGAGGAAAACGCCCATAAATAATTTAAAATTAGGTATAGTACCTTTGGATGATTGTTATATCTAGGTATGCAGTGTGCACGTGGTGAATATATGGAAATTGATCCCATGATATAGCGGCCAAGAAACGTTAAATTTCCGATAAAGACGGGTGGAAATACGAGGGAACGGGGCATAATAATGGTAGATAATGAAGAAACATCAACTATGATTAGGGGAGTACCCGATAGATTGTAGTTACGGTTGATTAAACGACAATATGGACTGAACTTAGAAATTAAATATTAAAAATTAATTATCGCGCTTGTGAAGCGAGTTCAATTCGTCCGAAGCCACTGAGTCCGTCCCAAATAGGCACAGGGATGGAGACAGAGACGGCAACAGGAGGTGGGATCAACTGACATATCCGAGTGGAGATATGGTTTTTTTTTTGCCAAATTGAATCTTAGGAACAAAGATTTAGGTTTCAAGGAAAGTAGGATATTGAAAATCCTGGAAACACACGACTTAGGACCTTTGGCTGCTAGGGGGGGTTTAAAATGTCAAGACACAGCAGAAATCAGGCAGTTGGTGACGGTCTACGAGAGCGCAAAATCTGCGTCGGTTGTTTTTTTGAGTGATAATTACCGTGAGTGATAATTACCGTCGACTTAGAGTGTCTCAGTGGGTGAAAATTATAGTTTAACTTCAAGTGAAAGTGTACGGGTAATTATACTCTTCGACATTGCTCACGATAAAAGAAAAGGGGGGTACGGGTTTGATTTTATTTTATAAAGGGTAATTAATTTGGCATATTAGAACTTCGGAAATTACTGCGCTTTATTAAGTTGATTAGTCCGGCATATATAGAACTGATATTTGCAGATCTCCGGAAACTAGCTGTGCGTTATAAAGATACCTATTTTATGCTAAACACGCGGGAAATTGTTAATAAATCTTGTAAAAATACCTATCTTATGCTAAATACGCGAGGTCCTGTTAAAAGAGTTTTAACTCAGAGTGCGGGTTTGATTTTATTTTATAAAGGTAATTAATCTGGCATATCGGAACTTCGGAAATCACTATGTTCTATAAAGTTAATTATTTTTGTCGTCTTACTAGGTTCACAGAATAATATTCGCAGAATTTCAGGAAACGGTAGAGTTCAAATTTAGTTAAATTTTCGTTTTACTAAGTATAGTATTGGCGGATCTCTGGAAACTAGCTGTGCGTTATAAAGATACCTATTTTATGCTAAACACGCGGGAAGTTGTTAAAAGATAAGGGAGTTGTTACTAACAGATTCGATTTTAAATAAGTCTTATAAAATACCTATCTTTGCTAAATACGCGAGGTCTCATTTTAATTTTTACATTTGTAAGGCATATAATATTTCGTTATATGAAATGTTTCGATTAGACCGGGTTTATTTTAGTTATCGAAAGAATATTTAGTTTATTTTAATATATTTTTTTGTTTATGTTTTATAGTAAGAGTCCGTTAAAATTATAGCGAATAAATTCTGGGATTAAAAATACGGTCTAGTGAAAAATATATAGCTGATCTCGCGGGGTATCAGGTTCAGCCATAATAATCTAGATTTTCATTTCGTTTAAAAGTATATAGAGTAATTCCGTGAGAATCGGGGCTTATTTACAATTTTACAGATGTATGAAATTTCATTATTCTAAAAAATTATATAAAATAATCTCGTGGGGGTCGGGGTTTATTTACGGTTTTACAGAAGTACAAGTTTCACTATTTTATAAAGTATATAAAATTGCTTCCGTTCGGCCCGGGTTATCTTATATTGTATAGGAAAACATAGGTCCCGCGTTATTAAAACATATAAACCGTTTCATGTGGCCGGGATTAATACGCGCGTTGGGGAAAGCCTATAAGGTAAAAATATGTTTGATTTGATTCGGGTATTTTATATTTTATGAAAGATATTTGCCTCGCGGACTTAAACTATGAAAAAGGTTTCAATTAGTTCTGGTTATACTTTAGGAGTGATGTAAACTTCGCGGTTGTATAATTTGGGGTACTTCGTATTGTACGAAAACGTAAATCTCGCGTATAAAAACGCGTATAAAAAACGTATATCATGTATTCAAACATATAAAAACTTCTAGTACATTGTTTCGATAGACCGGGGTTGTATTATACTTATAAAGATGTTATAGGGCCTCGTTATATTGAAAATATATAAAAACCGCCTGGGGCCGGGTCTTCTTATTTATAAACTATATAAGATTTCGTTACATTTAGTTATATAAAATGCTATCGTTCGGGAATTCGCGTTTCATTTTAAGCATATATAAATATAGGGTCCCGTTTTTGAGCAATGTTAGTGTTTCGTTTAGAATTCGCGCCTTCATTTAATAAATATGAAACATGTAGATTTCAATCAGAACTATTTTAAAATGATTCGTTTAGAAATTCGCGTCTTGTATTATAAATGTGAAAATTATAGTATTCGTTTTGAGCTAAAACGTGTGAACATAGAAACACTACAGCTTTGACCGCTATTTTGTTTACTATGCCTAGGACATTCTTGCGGTGTATTAGGCTTGATGGTAAAATTTAAACTCTTACTCTGTTTAAAATATACGTAGTGTCTCCGCCTAGATTGGCTTCACGATATACTTTATGAAATTTGTAAGTTCCGCTGTCCTAAAATTATATAAAATTACCTTCGTTTAGATCGGGTTATATCATATTCCTCGTGGAACGCGTAAACCTCGTTGTCCTGAAACTAAATAAGGATGTTTCATCTAGACCGGGTTCATTTTACATTTTAGGAAGAATATAAGTCCCGCGTCTTTCACTACATAAAATGGATTTGGTAAGATTGGGGTTGTTTATACTTGTAGAAATTACAGAATCCCGTTATTCCTAAACTATATTAAAATGATAAATTATATTAAAATGATTTAAACTATATTAAAATTTGCCGGAGAGTGGATATCAAATATTCGAGATGATAATAAAATTATTTTTTTTTTTTTTTATTTATTTGTTTACGCCCATTAGGCTTTTACATAAAGAGTATAAAATAAATTTCAAAAGCACATACATTAAAAGTTTCAGGAATAGCACCAAATCATGAGTATAAAAATTAAAAATGTAGAGTAGGTAACGAGCAGCAATGCGTATAGGCTTTTACATGAAAAAAATATATCATAAAATTAAAAGAACATACATTAAACAATATAAATTACAAGTAGCAAATTATTAAAAGTACCGGAATAGCACCAAAACATGAGTACAGAAATTAAAAATATAAAGTACAAAGCGGCAATGTGTACGAAAAATATATATTACCCACCATTACATATTAACAGCTGAAGTCAGTAACGAAGCAGTATTGCCTCTTTAAGTGTAAACTTTACTTTCTCCAGACTGTCGACGAAGATGTCAATCATGCAACCATATTCATTACATTATATTAAGAATAATATAATTTTATTATCAATGCACAAACTTGGCAATGAACTACCTACATATGTCGACATTTTAAATCTATCTCTCTCAAAATTTAAAAAAATCATTATATGATCATTTCTTTTCAAAATATTAAATTTTTATATAATGTCTTAAATTTTTTATATATATAGCTGGCTATTCAAATTTAATATTGCTATATTATCGGTGAGTAAAAATTTCTGAGATCACTACTTTACACTTTTGCATATATACTTTTTTTTTACATATATGTCTAACCTCATTACGTTTAAACTATGTATATATATACCTTTTTACATTTATACCCTTTATTTTTCTTTTACATTTAATCGTTTGTTGTATTTTAATTATGTATAAACCTGCTACTTTACACTTTTTGCATATATACTTTTTTTTACATATATGTCTAACCTCATTATGTTTAAACTATGTATATATATACCTTTCTACATTTATACCCTTTATTTTTCTTTTACATTTAATCGTTTGTTGTATTTTAATTATGTATAAACCTGCTACTTTACACTTTTTGCATATATACCTTTTTTTACATACATGTCTAACCTCATTATTTTTAAACTATGTATATATACTTTTTTACATTTATACCCTTTATTTTTCTTTTACATTTAATCGTTTGTTGTATTTTAATTATGTATAAACCTGTTGTAAAAGGCTATTAAGCCGTGTAATTAATTAATAATAATAATAATAATAATAATAATAATAATAATAATAATAATAATAATAATAATAATAATAATAATAATAAAAGAATAAAACTAAATCGGCGGACCCTAAAAGTAATATGTATTGACCTTATAAAGATGTAGACTAGTGGGGTTTTATTATAGAAGCAATCAATTCTTTAACAACAACAAGTGGACAAGTGGTTGCTTCATGGGTTTGTTAAAACTTATAAATGGATGGAATCCTAGATTCAAAGCTTAATCCCGGTATTTCGGATAAATATAAGAATATGTAACATCGGAAAATAACGGGTAACGGGTTTTATGAAAAATATCGGTGCGTATAATCATTAGAGTATGATCATTAGAATTGGAGTCTAGTCTCGATGACCCGGGAAGTACGGATACGTAAGACGGAAATAAGGACTACGTTGCAGTATTATTAAGATATATAAATACTTACAATTGTCGAGCTAGAGTCTAATTCCGGTATCTCGAGGAATATAAATTCAAGGAAAAGAAAATAATGTCTAGTTTCGGTTTGATTAAGGTATATACACCGTATAGTTGCCGAGGCTGGATACTAAGCCCCAGCTACGGAAACTTAAAAACGCGTGATGGCAGGATCAAAGGTTAGGTCGCGAACTATAGTTAATTAGGGGCCTGTGAATCGTGTGCGCGTGCAAGGCAAGTGTTCGCAATCCTTAGGTATAAAGTGAGGTACATAAAGTGAAACTACGATGCACTGGAATGGATATAATCGGCGGCAGATGGGTAAGTCATGTCATCCTCTTTCCGTTTTGAGATTATAACGATATATAAAGGTGGCGCACGATTAAGAAGAATGGTCTCGGGTTCGATACCCCAGACAGAGACGGAAGAAGCGCCGACAGTGAAAGCTAACCCCTGTACCGTAAACTTTAAATATTATTTTATCCACAGGTGTTTGTTTGCATGTTGGATCCGTACTGACCATAATAGGGGCGAATTAATTCGCCAAATAACCTTTCTCTGCATGTGTGTGAACTTCCAGGGATCGCGCGGCCCGTGTGCTCGACGCCGAATTTAATTATTCATTTCTATTTATTTATTTAATTGATGATTCATTAATACATTAGGTGTTTATTTGTCTATTCATATGCCGCGTCCCAGTTATATATAGTCAGGCGGCGTTTCGATAGCATCATCATCGGCCCGTGTGCTCGACGCCGAACTTAATTATTCATCTCTATTTATTTATTTAATTGATGATACATTAAATAATTAGGTATTTATTTGTCTATTCATATGCCGCGTCCCAGTTATATATAGTCAGGCGGCGTTTCGATAGCATCATCATCGGCCCGTGTGCTCGACGCCGAACTTAATTATTCATCTCTATTTATTTATTTAATTGATGATTCATTAAATAATTAGGTATTTATTTGTCTATTCATATGCCGCGTCCCAGTTATATATAGTCAGGCGGCGTTTCGATAGCATCATCATCGGCCCGTGTGCTCGACGCCGAACTTAATTATTAATTTCTATTTATTTATTTAATTGATGATCCATTAATTAATTAGGTATTTATTTGTCTATTCATATGCCGTGTCCCAGTTATATATAGTCAGGCGGCGTTTCGATAGCATCATCATCGGCCCGTGTGCTCGACGCCGAACTTAATTATTCATCTCTATTTATTTATTTAATTGATGATTCATTAAATAATTAGGTATTTATTTGTCTATTCATATTCCGCGTCCCAGTTATATATAGTCAGGCGGCGTTTCGATAGCATCATCATCATCACCATCACCAGCAGTGTCCCAGTTATATATTGTCAGGAGACGTTTCAATAGTACCATCATCCTCATCTTCATTAGCGGTGTTCCAGTCATATATAGTCAGGAGGCGTTCCGATAGTATCATCACCATCATTAGCAGTGTCCCAGTTGTATATCGTCAGGAGACGTTTCAATAGTATCATCATCATCCTCTTCATTAGCGGTGTTCCAGTCACATATCGTCAGGAGGTGTTTCAATAGTATTATCATCATCATCTTC
>JADDOH010019192.1:0-12644 GCA_016648135.1 Agrypnia vestita
AGCGAATTGTGCGAAAGTCGAGGTCCGCCTGTATATTAAATTTCTGTAAGTTTAGTGTTATGTTATATGTTTTAATTCGTCTTTAATTATTGTTATATTTTACAAAGAAAGGGAGTATAGTAAAAACTTGGTTTTTATGTGTTACTTTTTTTACCAGAATATATCTTTTTAATAACTTGATCACCCATTTTCATGAGTCAATTTAATACAAATATCCACGCCTTCTAGAGCATCTTAGGATTTGAGGGTGCAACCTAAACACAACATGAGTGCAAAACATCAGCAGTTATCGGTGTGTGACGTCGACTCTCTTGCTAAAACCACGAAAAAAGTGTTTATTCTAATTGCTTGTATTCACCAGTTCTTATTGTTCGGCGTTTTCCTATTCCAGACTCTGCTTTAGTGACGTAGTTTTCAATTTTATTTCTGTTCTTCCGAATGTCGTAAACCGTTGACCGCCAAATACGGAACTGATTTGCTATGTCTGTAAAAGGCCCCCCTTATCCAATTTAATTAGGATTTCTAAATATTGCACTAAAGTTAACGTTTCGTGCTTTCGTTTAGTGGATTGCATGGGCGACATTTGGTACTGGTTGTCAGAGGCGGACTAAGGCCCGGTTGTTTCATGTTGGATTAAAATAAAAGTTCGTTTAAAGCATACATTTTTGCATTCTGCACCAATCAAACGATCCATTTCTGTAAAAATCTATGCTTTAAACGAACTTTTATTTTAATCCAACTTGAAACAACTGGGCCTAAAGAGTATTTGCTTTTGGCCGCACGGCGAAGTATAGAAGTGTACGTCATATACATGAAAGAGAGGGAGGACGGCGGATTATGGAGCTGAAGATTTACAATAACGACAGATTACAGAATGTGATTGACTCGCAAAAAACGGCGGATTATAGTAGTTGTCGGATTGTCGAGTGGCGGATTAGCGGGAGAGTACTGTAGTATGAATATTGGATGTGACACGTAATCTGTTTTTACTCCCTTTGTATTAACTCATGGCGTCTGCTTGTCTGTTGAAAAAACTTTGGATCCATTTTAAGCCCCCTTCCCGTGATCCAATCGAGCTGAAACTTTGCAAGCAGACTCGTGGCGACGATCAAGAAGATCTATCAAATTTTCGTTAAAAAAAATTAATACATTTTTTTTTCAAATTTTGAATGGTTTTTTTTTTTCATACAACTGAAACCTGATTATAGTATAATTTTGGATTTTTGGAAATTTTTTATAATTCCCTTTCATAGCGTCGGCCGACCGAAGCCCAACGCGTAGGTTAAGCGAAAAAAAATGTTTCAACTAGTAAATGAGAAAGGGAGTATAATAAAAACTTGGTTTTTATGGGTTACTTTTTTACCTCTCTACTTGATTTAAAAAATCCACAGTTTGACATATGTAACCTAAATTTTTAATAAATATTCTTTAAGACCTTGCGGAAAAATTATACAACATCCTCGCTCCCCCTTATTACCCCATCCCCTTCCCACAATGTAAATTTCTTCACATTTAATAACATGCAATCCATTCCAAATTTCAATCTGTAGGATCATCCGTAAAATGAAACCATTCCCCAGCACTTTTCGCCCGTTATAAATAATAAATGGAATGCCAATCAATAATTTTTGATGCATAGTTAAATATTGTTTGAGGAGAACTCACTAAGGGCCGGTTGTATCGACTAGAATTAAAGTAAACTTTTGTGAAAACCACAGATTTTTACAAAAACGGGGTTGTGATTGGTGGAAAACTCAATAATCTAAGGTTTGAAGGATTACTATAATCTAAGTTGATACATGGTCCTTGGATTACAGTACTCTTTCGTTCAAACCATCGATTATTGAGTTTTCCACCAATCACACAACTTCACATAGTGCTCAATATTAAACAATTCCTATAGTAATCAACATGAGTTTGGTCTTTTATCTTCTATGTCTACCCCTGTGGAAAAAGGCATGATGTTTAGGCCCGGTTGTTTCAAGTTCGATCAAAGTAAGCGATCGATTAAAGCATAGATTTTTACGAAAACGGATCATCTGATTGGTGCAGAATGTAAAAATCTGTGCTTTAAAAGAACGCTTACTTTAATCCAACTTTAAACAACCGGCCCTTAGTCAGTCAGGTAGAAAGACCAAGTGAGAAACACTCATTATTCTATTAACATTTTAAAATATCCTATTGGATTATTATTATAAGTAAAAAATAAAAACAATGAATAGGAAGAATACATATTTTTATTAAACATACATGTATTATAGTGGCCCACTTAAAAGTAAACAGTTCAATTTTAAAACAATTAAACATGTCAAAATTTTAATACATTGGTGTTGATATTTGATGATGGCAAGTTCAAATAAATATTTAGGTGATATGGGTCAAATCTACACTAGCAAAAACCACTGGGAATTTTATTGTATTTAGATTAGAAATAATCATTATGAAATTTGATTCTTCAAGAATAATATAAGGTATCCAGAATAATATACCCAGACTAGAACACAAGGGAATCGTAAACCAATAAAAAAGTATTAATGGCCTTAGAAAGGAAATAATTTATTGAAAATAAGCTCATAAATTCAACTGATATATCCCAATATACAATAATACATAGGTCTTAAAATAAAATTATTAGACGACACCATTGGAATTATGAGATGAATCAACTGTTGGAAAAGACTTGTTTCTGGATAACATTCCGAACCCGGGTTCTCCAATACAATATTACTAAATATATTAGAAATATTAACAACACTTATAACTCATGAGCAACACGGAAGAATGAAATGGAAGACAAAAATCTATCGTTAGGAAAAAATGACATGACAAAAATCTAAGAATCCTAATATTAATTTGATATTTCATTACCTAAACATTATGCGCCAAAATATAAACACATATTAAAATTATTTTTACACGCTGATGTAATATGCATATGAGGTATAATTTACATTTTCAAAAAACAATATGAAGAGCAGTGTGGACAATCTTTCCTTAGAACATAGATGTTGTACAATGAAGTCACATACGCACATTGCATTGAAACTATGCATGGCAAATGTAATGTAATATTGCAGCTAACATCTGCATGGAGCTAAAATAAAATAATCTCCAATTATATTTATTGCTACTTTTTAATTTTGGTTTAGATCTGGTTAAAACAAAACTTATAGAAATAAAATTAACACTACTAAGGGAATTATTGTTAATTTTGTAGAATTCCATGAATAGTTTTCAAAAAAGGCTTCGGTTCCACGTAAATTTAGTTCAGCGACAATTATTTTGCATTGTCAGGAGATAGGCACTTAATCAATGGAATAATATCTTGTCTATAATTAAAAAATCTAATTATTTTATTTTTAATTTATATTAATTGGAGCTAGGCCCAACAAGGCGAAATAATTGGCACTGAAATATAATTATCAAATCTAACTCGGTTCATATACTTGTGGCGAAAGTGTCCCACACGTGCTACTCAAAGTTAAGCTTTTAAATAAATGTATATATAAGTTAGTTAGGTTTTCACTGGCTTCTTGGGTATTTTGCCACATAAACACAATGTGTCACTTTTTTTGCGGCAAAATCTCGAAGTATCAGATCATCTCAATACAATAAACCAAATTAGAGCATTGAAATTCAAATAACATTTTTAGTCACAATTCATAAGACCACATGTTTTCAATGACAAATTAATTGAATTAAAGTAAAAATAAAACTTGGATAGTCAAAAAAAATACCCACAGGTACATACCTAAAAGATTTACTGTTACTGATAAAAAATTTACTCAAACATTGAGTAATGGGGTTCAAGGCATATGCAGGTAATGCAATATTTCATTGAATGGGGATGTTACGTATGGTTGGGTCCGATAACATACATATCACCATCAATATTATTGTGGCACTACAACTGAGGGTGGAGACCCCTGCATTTTTCAATAATCTGGCATTGGTTCGGAGCCTTGGGAGTATGTAAGTCCTTCTAGATATCATCTAAGAGTCATGGTGGTCTACCGATACCGTGTTTCCAATCTACGTTATGAAATGTCAGGCGCAAACTCAAATCTGGTAGACTTGCATTCCAAATGCCCAATCAATCAAAGTTGTTGAACGAATTTGACTTGTCATTGTAAAGTTGACGAATCATTGAAGAGCTCATAAACTTTGAGACTGTAATGGTAATGCCAAATATTAACTTCGCAAACAAAGTAAATCTCTTTCAATAACTAAGCATACATAACATTGTTTAAATTCAAAAAACTTATTTATTATAAATAATACATTACTTATTTACAAACATTTAATTTTTTTATGATAACCAATGAATTAATTCTAAATACGGATTTTAAATTAATTAAAATGTTGTATGTATATGTATTGCTATAAAATGTATAACCATAATATCTAATGTATGTTGAAAAAAATTGCATTTATATAACAATCTGATATGAATCATTTTTTTCTCATAAAATATAACAGTGTTATAGATTGTACATAGCATTCCGGAAACTAAAATATACTGACTGAAATGCAATGAATCTACATCACTTTATAATTATAGAGTTATGTAGGTATAATAAAACTTAGTGAAATATTTTTAATTCCTCTTTGTATTTATTTGTAAATTAGATAATTTTTTAAGACTTTGAAAGAGCCTTTCAAATATTATAAATATTAAATTTATAGTACTTTAAAAGACAGAAACCTCACTCAGCCACATCTGGTTATCGGTAGGTGCTCAAGTTTTCCGACAAGTGCTCAAGACACCCGGGTACATCATCATATTGCCAAATTTAAATGAGAATATTATTCTGTCTTCCCAAAAAGAAATAAAAATTAAAAATCAGAGTGTCATTTGAATTAATCCAAAATGTTAGTAATCCACTAACTTTCTTGTGGAATTCTTGCTAGAGCCTTCACCGTGCTCTCTTTCCTTGCTCCACTTATTCTGCGGCTCTTCCCCCTGATAATTATCTCCGTAATATCTCCTGCTTCCTTCATTGTATCCTCTCTGTCGATTCCCGTCATAATTGTTCCGACTGTCCCAATTCCTCCCACCTTGGTAACCCCTGCTCCTGTTGTCGTGAAAATTAGACTGTCTAGAGTCTCCGTGACCGCGACTGTTATAGTTTCTATTACTGTTGAATTGTCGATTGTAATTTTGATTGTCGTCGTTTCGATTATACGATCTTCCTTCATTGCGATATCCACTGTAATGCTGTTCTTCTTGTTCACCCCTATAGTTTCTCTCGGAATAGTGGGCTTCGGGTTCTGGGTCATTCCGAAAAGGTGGAGTGCCGCGTTCTTCGTGCTTCCAAACTGGGATTCTGGGTTTCGGGTCACGTTCGATTTCATGATTCCATACAGGAACTCTCGGTTTTGCAGATGTCTTTCTCGGCGGACTAGACTTCTCCTCGTCTGAGCTGGATGCTTTTGTTTTTTTCTCGAGAACTTTAGGAGGTGGACTCACTTCCTTCGCTTTATCTTTATCACTTTCTTCATCTGGAGATTTATTTCTAAAATTAAACAAATTTTTGATCACACACACGACATTCAAAATTATTCATTATAAAAAGTACAGTAGTGTTACAGTACATGCCAGGAGGGGTGAATTAATGACTTGAAGACCAGCTTGGGAAATTTTCGAGACAACTGGCCCAATCACAATTATTAAAATCGTTTGCAAATAATATTTGGTATTTCTGTAATGTAATTAAAATATAATGTGAAAAAATAATTTATATATAAGCAAATACAGTAGACTCTTGATTTTCCGGGACGGTAGGAAAAAAAAATTACCCAGATTATCTCCGCAAAAAAATTGGAGAAAAATTACAAAAACACTATGAATGTATAAAAAAGTATTAGGTATATTTATTCATTAACGACTTCACCAATGATACTTTTTCATTTTTATTAATTATTTTAAGTTTTTGAACAACTCTCTTACATGTAGACTTAGTCACAATTATTTGAAAAATAATTTAAAAAACTTTAAAATAGGGTTTTCACTTGTGTGATATCGCCGATGCAAAATTTACACAACTTTTTAAATTTTTATTTTATTATGGAAACAAACAGTACAGTAAGCCTATTTGCTCTAATAAATAGGGTGAGTCAACCAGGTTATTTAAAATTTTATAAAATAACACAGATCTTGTATGCATCTTCGATGTCATATAGGAGGGATTTTATGATAACGCTTCTTTCTTTGTATGAGTTGAGTTCTAAACGGGAATGGAAATTAAAATAAATTATTATTAAATTATTAAACCTGTGAAAAAAATAGATTAACATAATCACACACTTGTACAGCACGAAAATACAATATTGAGCATACAGAATAAGAGATTAACCAATTAAACCAAAATACACCACATAGGTGCGTATTTACATTAACAGTTAGAAGTGCGTGTCATTCGTTAAACCTCATTCAATTGTTGTAAAAAAATAAAAGGTTCATTGCATGATGCAACAAAAGTTAGCATGTTTCTTTTAAAACTCTTGACTAGTTTAGCTACTTATAGCCATCGGTCCATTTGGATATCTCTAGGCCCCAGCATGCAATGTTACCGATTCAATATGTACATAAGACTAATATTGGCCAAACTTTTTTGCAAGACAACGAAAGAAAAAAGAAAAAAAACAAACCTTTTAGACCTTGTAGAGGGATCAGGCGAAGAGCTGTCACTGTCACCGGAACTAGCAGATAGTTGCTGTTGGTGTCTCATTTCTCGTTGCCTAATAAATGAAACACCGTTAATATTTTTTAAATAAAAATGTAAATAAATGAACACATTTATTTTTAAAGAGAACATCATAATGCATGAAACAGAGTTCACAGAAAAACTATTTATACAGATGCCGGCAAACATGTTGAACATTTTTCGGCGTAGTGAGGGAGAGCTTGCGCATGTACCATTCCACCAACGAGACCCAACATTTGTCTTCTGCGCATTCCCCCACTACGCCGAAAAATGTCCAAGAAGTTTGCTGGCAACTGTACAATCAACAACAAAACATTCAAAAGAATAATATATGCAAACTGCCGTCACGTTATTTTTGGGTTATATTTGTAAGAAGATACAGGATAAATGTTAGTAACATACCTTCTTCTTATTTTAATAGCCATTTCTCTCATTTCTTCGTCCCGCTCTTGCTGCAATTGTTGCTCTCTTTCCAGCCGCTCGGCTTCAGCTTTCATATCAGCCCGCACTGTGGGAAACAATTAAATAATGTAAATCACTTCAATAATAATGGAATTTGTGCAATGAGTCAAGAAATTATTTTTCATAAACGAATGTCTTGGTGAAATTTGAATTAGTAAATTTAAAGAAAATGTGGGCATCTGTAATTTCTAATTGACGAGCCATTAATGAGCCTGGGGCCGCGTCGCATATATCCGACAGAGCGCGACTGTCCCCAGGGGCCGCGTCGGATATATCCGACAGGCACAAAATAAATTATTTATCGACGGCCGCGTATCGAATATGAAAAACGTAATTTTTTCCCAATAGAGAAATCCTGTTGTGACCTGTCGTTCCATTTTCAATTCAAAAACATCACGGATTATATTTTAAATCAACAATCAAAACAGAAGTTTTTCTGCCGTCAAAATCGTATAGAATTGTCATAGATGGCGCCCCGATCGCGTGTTGTGCAATCGAAATTCAAATATTCCATCGTCAAGGTCACGCGCAATGTGCGCGGGAAATACGATTTATTTTTTTCGATTTTCGATTTATTTGTACACGTATATACAAATATATACGATATGTTTTGCGATATTTGTCAGTTTTTGTTGGTTTATGATTCAATTGAATACTAATAGTGATTTATTAACAAAAATACACGCAATTTTGTTGCGTTTATTTGAAATATGTGTGTGTGTGAAAGTGTATCATATTTATGTGTTATGAGTGCGATGTCCCGTCGTGTGCCGTGCCGTGCAACAAAATATATCACACAGAAGAAGATTATTATTATTAATAGTAGTGTTGTCTCTAATAAACAAATAAAAAATTATTATTATTTTTCAGAAAATGTTGCGCTGGCAACATTATGGAAATTCAAAAAAAGATTATTTTTTTTACTTAAATGATAAAAAAATCATTGCATTTCGACACTTACGATAAAATAATATGAATGTGTGTGTTTTTTTTTTTAATTTACGCATGTTTTCATGGTTTTTTCGTAAAAAGAAAAATCACATAAAATTCAGAAAATTTACGGCCCTTGCCTATATGTTGCTTTGGAATTTTTAGGCCCTCAACAAGTTAAAAAAAAATTGTTAGAACTGTTAGAAAGACTCTTGGCTTTATAATTATACAAACTCACGTTGCCTTGATAGTTGCGCCTGCATCTTCTTCTTGAGCCGTTCTTTCAAAGACAGTTTCTCCTTTAATTGCTGAAAAACATTCAACCAATATTAATTAAAACACCAGGATTCTTCACAAATCGGGTGAAATATAACCCTCAACAGCATAGACGTATATACATCTGCGTAGAACATCGCATAAAGTAAGCTGGCCAGGAAGGAAGAAGAGCAAAAGTCATTGAATGCACTTGTAAGCAATATTCAAAAGAAATCAATAAATTCAGACGATAAAAAAGATTAATTTATTGAAACCTAGCATTCTAACTGCACGTAATATTTCTTTCTTAACCGAAAATAAAATATTATTAGACAGGGTGTAATAGAGCTAGTCCACAATACTTTACAGGTGGACTCCTGTCTTAATTATGAGTCGAAAACATTCAAGCAACCATTACCTAATATCAACAGATATTGAGATATGCAATATAAAATTTGCACTCTGTATTGAAACAAATTAATTTTCATAATCGATATGAGTTACTATGATGATAGTCCAATGTATTGCAAAAAATAAGAAAGAAATATTGAAAAAAAAATTGATATTGCATGTATCCATAACTAATGATATTGGGTCATGGTTGCTTGAACATTTTCGACCCATAATCCAGGCAGGAATCCACCTACAAAGAATTGTGGGCTAGCTCTATTACACTCTGTATATTTTCAGAATGTACTTTACATGTAAAATAATCGAGAAAGATAAGTATAAAATACATTTTACTAATAAATTCAGACTTTTTTTTAATCCCTAACTTATCAAATGAAAATAATTTCTTGATTAGAAATTATATTGTTGATGTTAATCACTTTTCAGTGATTAACATCAACAGTACTAAAATGACCTGTCCTATTTCGTAATTTATTTTATCCATAGAAAATATATTTCATCAAAAAATTTACAGTTAGTGAGAAATATCACTCATGGACAACCATATTGTGATACTTAATATGAATACCAATAGATCAGAATAATTCAATGACCAAATATGGGATACAAACATACTATGTGACTTTTTTTCTGGTTTGTGTCTTCTGGGGTACATATTATGCTGTGTTTTTACGACCTTTCTGCTTTCGGCATAGTATTGCAAGCCAATACTTAACCACAACACTGGGTCGACATTCACAACAACACATCAGCCCTGATGATGGACCCTGCAGTGGGATCCGAAACGTCGGCCACAAAGATTGTAAAAACACAGCGTAATAACCAGAAGATTCTGTGTGGCCGTGACAATTGAAAAGTATTACCATTTTGTGATATTTTATGGATATTCAAATATACACAACTGGCCCAAGCTTTTTGTTCAGTTGTTGAAATATAATTAACTCAAATTTTTAAATTAGTATATAAAAAAAAAAACATTTTTAATACATTTTTCTTCAGTTGCGATGAGAAAATCTAAAAGTTAATTAAAAAGTAAAAAATGATCAACAAAACTTTATACTATTAGAACTAAAAACAACATGACATTCTAACCTACACGGAAAGCTATACATATAAAGCGTAAATACGAATCAATTTAATGACATTGTAAAAGATTTAAATCATTGTTTCATAACCAAGACTGGAATCAGATCTCTACACAATGGAAAATGATTTTTTTTAAAGTTAAATTTTGAAATATTTGTAAAGAATTTTTTTGTACTACGAAAAAAACAACATACGCAGACGAATATGCAGATTGCTAATAATGTTATGCACATTCATGTCTACATCTTTATATTTATAATAAAATCATGAGTTCAGGCTATGGAAAACGAATGGAAGAAAGCCTTCACAATAAATTTGGAATAAATTTTACGTGATGAATCAACGCATAGTGAATCAAGACCTAAACGTAATGATATATCCCAAATTATAACTGTAAAAGGGAAACAGATACTTCTGGATACATATTATTTCCAACAATTGGATAGTTAGGGCCAATTGGGTCAACTTGGATTGTAGTTGGCGACAACAACTGTGGATCTCGTTTAAGCCGGCGGGTGTGTGCGATTTAATTGACAACAGAATCGTTTTTATTCAATTTTTTGACATTGTAGTGTCGGTAATGGTAATGGGTTGCTCTATCCACAATCCCAGAAACAGTACTACAGATACATCACCTACCCTCCTTTTTATCTATCTTATTTATTTATTTATTTATTCATATGCCAATCGGCTATATACATTGATTTTACAAAAATAATAGACTTAAATGAATGGATTAGAAAAATTGCACATATATAAAAAAAACAATACTAGCATACTAACAACATGGTATAATCATATAGGGTTGAGGGCAATTTTAATACTGTGATAACAATCTTTTTGCCGCTGATGAGAATGTGATGTATGATTCATCGAAGAAGTTGATATCAACACAGTGGCTATTCACCAGATTGGCAATCCTATTTCTTGGGCCATTGTACACGTAACTTTTTGTGGATTTAGTGGTTTCTAACAATCTACGCACTCTTAGATCCGGCCTAGCAGTTATAATGCCAAATTGTTCCAGGATCTCGGGCGAGTCTATCTGTCCGTTGACAGATTTGTAGAAGAAGGTCAGATCAGACAATTGTCTTCGAGTGATTAGTTTGCTGATTCTAAATATGTTATATACGGTCTCAATATCTCCTGGTGATCGTGTACGATAGGCGATGCATTTACATAGTTTGCGTTGTATTCTTTCGAGCTGATTGATTAGTTTATTGGTATACGGCGACCAAATGACAGAACAGTTTTAAATATTTTAAAATAATTTTAAATATTTTAAAATCGGTTTCACAAGACTGTCGAATAGTCGTACCAGCGTGTAGACATTGCTGAAGTCCTTCCCAGCTCTAATGATGTAACCAAGAGTCTTGAAAGCTTGTGACGCAACTTTCTCCACGTGGCTTGAGAAATTCAGTTTATGGTCCACAATAACGCCAAGGTCCTTTGCCGAGGTGACTATCGGGAGATGATGTCCATCAATGAGATAATTAGCCTGATATTGATTTCGTGATCTAGAGAATGACATTACTGAGCATTTACTGATATTTAACATTAGTTTGTTTTTAGTACACCACCTGTGGAGTTCATTGAGATCGTGCTGAAGAATTTCTAAGTCTTGGTCATTCATGATTCTTCTGAAAATTTTCATGTCATCTGCATATAGTAGGTAATCGGATAGTAAATTGTCTGCGATGTCATTGATGAAAATATTAAAGAGATAATATCTTGTGGCATATAAATGTAAAGTTAACAGAAATTGACACATGTAGAAAAAAATCATTGTAAACAATGCTTAATGGCAATATTCATTTATAGTTGTGACAAAATCTTTTGACAAAAAAGTATTTTTCGGGGACTAAGTAAATTACTGATCCTGTTAAGGATATACTGTAGAATCAGTTGATAGTCAGAAAAATCTGTGGCATCCTATATAATATTGTACATGTCGAAACTCTAATGTCGAAAAAATGATGATGATTAATGATTATCAATTTTTCAAAGTGTGCATAGTGCGCACGAGTGTCGGCTTAGACGATATCACATAATCCGAGTTGATACAACCGGTCCCTAGCCTCATGTTGTTAAATTTTCCCACATTCCTCCTCATCTTTATTGGTCACCAATATAAAACCATATTATTTTTTTGTTAGTGCCAAATATTTGGCGAATACCATATATATAATGTTCAGTCAAAAAATACTTTGCACAGGAAAATAATTAATATTAATTATAATACATATATCACTCTGTTAACACGCTCATATGCACTTTTAGTTGGACAGATGTTAAGCGGCATTAGTCGAATGTTCATGTGGGAGTGAAATTCGTCATAGACTTTTACTGCTACAGAGACTGTAAAGGTGTATGACTCATGAACTGACAGAGCGGTGTATCTTTTTACAATACTGTGCTAGGAGATGTCCCAATACAATGATTCTTACTGACTTTGGATGCTGCTCCAGATTTACGGACTACATTCAAGACTTGGCTGGTTTTACTGCCAGTCAATTTTTCTTTAGTTCTGAAACAATAATATAAAAATTATTAATATATTTTTTACTTATTCTGTGCTCAGGACGTGCTACATTGTAGATAATTTTGTGTGAAGATGTGTGCAAAATCTTGAACAAAATAATACATTCGTAGTTTTTGTTAGATATTTTTGAGATTATAGAGATATATTGTGAGATTGTTGAAATATTATTTTTAAGAGAAAATTTTAAGTCTTTCCTTGCCCACGATATGGGCCTGGAACAGGTTAAGAAAGCTCTTTTAGATATCCATATT
>JADDOH010019193.1:0-17288 GCA_016648135.1 Agrypnia vestita
CGTCTCTTCATCAGGACCAACACTATACTACTATATTCACAACACTATACATCACAACCATAGTACTGTTAACTTTTCACCAAATTTATCATATGCGTGTTAATCTTGTCAAAGACTAGCATGCACGAAACCGGTTGGCCTAAAATCTGGTAGTGGTTTATACTAACTTAACTCACACTCTGTTATAATGTCTTACCATAAATTTATTCCTTTAAATATTAAAAATATAATTAAATTTATTTAAAAATGGATGTTATATCCATTATAAAGGCTTTATTTAAGTTGTAAATAAATTAAATAAATAATTGCAAAAGGAAAGAAGGTACAATTTTTTTAATTTTTAATTTAATTATAATTTTGGCGGCCTTCGTAGTCCAGTGGGCACTAAACTGGATTATAATACTGAAATGAATGAGGTCACAATACATCTCTGAGATTGAATATGAATGAACCTACTGGAGTGTTTTTGTGTCCCACGGCCGATGGCGACTTATCAAAAAATAATACTTGCCACTATGCATGTTGTCGAATTAATTTTCTTTTGACAAATACTGTTTTGTGACCGCCTGCGGCGAAATGATTATGATTGGTTGAAACTGGCATCCGACGTATTCTACGCCAACCGCTAGCCAGGATTAAAACCTTTCATAAATCCGACCAGTGACTGTTGGAAACTGGTGTGTGCCGGTGTCTTTTCTACTAAGAACTGACATTCTTTTTTTTGTGTGGTATCCGAATCCGACGTAGACGCATCAGTTCACATCAGCCTTTCGAAATAGACAGATAGATGTGTTCCGGATTCGACGAAGCTGGGAGAATTGGAAATTGGATTTGCACTCGATGCCCACTAGGGAAAACGCTGTAAGTGCAATTTATCAGCTGTGTATGTAGTTACCTTTGACCTAGTGTATTTTGGGTGTCAGAATATCAATCATCATCGTCAGAGATTGGGAAAGAAAATATTTCTTCCTAATTCCGACCAGCGTGTGGTGGTGTTACATCTGTCCGCCTTCGTAAAAATACTGTTTTATTTAATTATTCTTTGTTTGTATTTTTACGCTTTGGATTTATTACATTTTGATGAGTTATTTTAAAATGTGAAGGGACTACGTTTGTGAATGTTATTTTGACTACTTTAATGCGACCTTCTTTAATTCTGTGTCTTTATTTTTACTATTTTGCTAAGTATTTTTACACAATTTATTATTTAATAATGTCTCTTTATTTTAACTAATTTTTTCAATGATGCTATGCACTGTATGTATACAAATAAATAAATTTCTCACTTTCGCTTGTTGGTCTTGTGGTTAGGACTCTCGCCTTGTGATCCAAACGGCGCAGATTCGAATCTCAGTCCAGACCAGCAAGTTAGTACTAATTTCATAGCACAAGTGTTTAGCTTCATTTGAAAACACTAAGCATATGGATGTGATACGTATTCTGTGTTCACATCTGTATTAAAAAAAATAGGTCATGGTTACTTTAACTTTTTTGTCTCATAATCATGGAAGAAATATAGTCCTGCGAGGTTATTAATGTTTTCAAAATAACCCTGTATACTTTTAAAAAAACACTTAATCGACTTCCCATTTCAGCGTAATCTAGATCTACCAGAACTGACGTCACATTCTATCTCCCACACTGCCACACAAACGCCAAACAGAACTCATTCATCTACAGAGCCTCATCGTATTTTAACACATTCTTCAGTGAACTCGATATCTTCAACACGACAACTTCTAAGATTAAAACACTCATTTAACACATTGCGTAACCACACACAGCCTTCCTTTAAACATAACTAATCTTTATCACACAGATCTTATTCCTTATCCCACAATCCTTCTACTAATCCATTTCCCCTTCCTTCCTCTCCCCCGTAATGTCTTCCTGTAATTATCTATTTTTAAATCTTTTTTAAAAAAACTCCTTCTTCCTTGATCTTTTTATTGAATTTGTTAAATATATCTTCTTATTCTCTTGTATACAATACATAGTATTCTTCATAGGTTAATTAAGTGAATTCATGTTATTGGCTTAATATAATTATTTATTTGCTTGTTTATTTTATTGTTTATTAAAATTTTTTAATACAAGTTACTAATAACTGCCAAACTAGGTAAACACCTGTTCTGTAGCAGTGGTATACATACAAAATTAAGATAAGAATTAAAGTAGTTGCAAAAATAAATATTATATTAAAGTATACTTTAAATTATATAAATCAGTTTTTGCCAATTCAGAGGTCAAGGGCGGATCACTTCTTCAGCATACCTTCTACCTGATATTTTTATAAACTTAGTAATATGATGTTTAAAAGGTTTTTGTAGAGTTATTTCTTTAGTTTCATTAGGTAACTTGTTAAAAACAAGCGGGGCAGTGAAATTAAATTGTCTTTGCCCAAAAGACGTTTTCCTTTTAGGTACCTCAAAATTAATTGTATTTGCCAGCCTTGTAACCCGTGTTTGTTGTGTACAATTAAAATTTACCTTGTTCTTGTGGAATTGTATAAGAATGGTTTTGAGGTATAATTATTGTATCGGTTCAAGAACGTTAAATATTCCAAACAAATCATCTGAAGGAAGCATTCTCGATTTCTTGGTGATTATGCGCATGATGCATTTTTGTGATTTTGTCAGCGAATTCATGACTGACCTGACTCACCCTCCCCATATAATTATGCCATAGAATAATAGGGATTGAGTGATGGAACAATATATAGACCTGAGGGATACAATATCTACTACATTTCTCAGACTTCTATATATATACTATACTATAGTGTAAATTACCTCTATAGCTCACCTATTAGAAGGCTCCATAGGTTAGGAAACGAGTATGGCTACCTATCGGATGTTTTTTCGGAAACACTAGCCGCCTACAAGAAAGCTCTTCTGGACGAATTCGGTCGTTTATAATTGGTTATTGATGTCATATCTATCTCTTGTTTTTAGATTTTTGAATTTTACATTTCATTTTATTTTACTGTCATTTTTATTGCTTCTTGAGTTTCAGATTTGATTTGTTTAGAATTATTTCATTTTGTTGTAATTTTGTTGCTTCTTGAATTTCAGACATAATTATTTTAATTTGTTGTAGTTTTATTGATTGTTGACTTTCATATTTGATTTAATAACTATTATTTCATTTGATGTAATTTTGTTATACTTTATGTTATTCACTTAATGTTTTATTTTTCTTTATATATCACTTTATTAATTGCTTATGATAGAATTACACCTTATCTCTTTTTTTTATTATTACCTATCAATCTAAACATGTTTATGTACATTGTTTCTTTAATGGTACGTTGCGTGTATTAATTAATTAATTAAATAAATAAATAAATGTATACCATTTTATCAAATGTTCTATTATATCATATGTTCTACTTCTTAACATCAAATTAGCTGTTTGAATTCCAAAAAAATAAAATAAAACAAGACATAAGTTCCATGTAAAATACGAAGAGTCTCCATAATGGAGCAGCCACCACTGATCGCATCTTCCCGGTATTATCTCCAAAGTTTCACAAAAGTTCACGCGACCTTTCCAAGGAACGGTTTTCCAGGGGCGGCTTTGATCCCAGGAGCGCAAATATTCTGTATCAAATTCGAACCAAAGTTTTCGAAACGATTATGACTTGTGTGAAAGTTTCCATCCAAATATCTGGAGAAAATTGTACACTCGACATTTTAGACGCTGAAAGAAAGGATACAAAAGTTTGATGCGGGGTTCATGGGAGATGACAAAACTCGGATCAATTTTATTGATAATGTTCGCGATGAAAGAATCGGTGACTCAGAAAATTCTAAACGCGTATCTGGAATACTGAAATTAACATTTTATATTATTTTCACGGGTAGTGGCTGCAGCAAATAAATAAAAACATTGGAAATTAACTAGTGATTAGCTATAATCTTAAATTGACCAAGTCAAATTAAGATTATAAATTGAATTAATACACTATTCTTGAAATCACACTATTTATTATTTAATTTTTGATGGAAATACTTTATATAACACACGCTAGGACATTTCATCCAATTCTCGCACGTAGTAGTCGCATTTATTTAATCTCACACTATCGGCAAGAACTCGCTCGATATTTCGCTTAATATCGGTCGCCCCGAAATCTCACGACTGACCACGCCGACCGTCGTCCCGCGCTTACTTTGGACCGACTGAAATTTCAAAACAGACTCCACACGCGCAGCTGTCAGTCCCGCTTTTATATGCAAAACGTTGGTTTTTCGAACCTCCTAGTATTCTAGTGTTTTCTTAAACGTTTTCGTCATTTCAAGAAGTTTGTTACCCAAATGTTATAGATAATATGACAGTGTGGTATAAGGTGCTAGAGAGTTCCATCTTATTGTTGTCATTGACGTGTAATGTGAGATTCTGTACGTAATCTTTTTACCATCTTTTGTTGCATTGTCATAATATTCTAATAATGGAAGGATTATTAAAAAAAAATTATACCAATATTACTATCTAATAACATGTACAAAACTGAAAGACTGACGGATCCGCAAAAAGGGTACCTAACTGCAGATATAAGTACTATATACTAGTGATGTAACGATAATATTCACATTCGCGAATATTCGCATATTTTTGCATATTCGCATTCGCATTCGCAAGGTTCGAGCGAATGTTTTGCAAATATGAACTTCAGAAAAAAAACATAATATTAGGATAATAAAAAATCCATTAATTTCTTTTTTTTATTATTAAAAAAAGTAGCTTTACCTCCTAATCACATTATCAGTCTTCACTTTACTTTATCATTTGTTATTATTTATTTACCGTCTACATCTACCTTGGGTAATAAAGCTTAAGATTCCAGATCACTACTAAATAAATAGCAATTAAATTCTCATTACAACTTAGAAAACAAAAAATATAACAATGCAATACAAACAAACAAAAACAAATTCTTCTCTGAAACTTTTATCAGTCTTTACATAAGTTTTTAATGTTAGATAATCATCTTCTTGAACGAAACTAAAAAAAAAGTTAAACAAAAACTATGTTCTTCAATTACAAACTATAAATAATTTATGTTTTATAAGAAAACACTTTGAACAGACAAAAACAAAATTATTCTTTATGCTTCTATTAGATCAACTCGGAAATTTTCGGAACAAGATGCAAACGGAACGCGCCTCGTGCGAAACTGAGCCGCTAAGCCATACATAATTGGCATCAAATTAAAAAACACTCAATATTCGTATTCGCATTCGCGAATGCTTACATTCATTACAAAAACTTACATTCATTACATCACTACTATATACTTTGGCTGCATCTGCTGCGCCAATCAGCCATTTAAGTTTTTCGCGTCAGCGGTTTCTTTTTTCGTTTTTTTTTCTTTTAAATAATTCTTTTTTTTCTACCTAGTTTTCCTACCAACGTCTAGTGCACCAGAAGCTTTCTTGTACGATCATCCCGTATGGTTCCCGTGATAACTAATTATAACTTCTCTAATTATATTGAGCATCCCTTCTGCCTATATACTTTTACACAACATATGTCACATGTTGAGTTATTGTATCACTACTGTGCTTTAGAAAAAAAGCAGGTGCTCACATAATTAGGTGTAATTATTTTTCCGAAACATGTAGGTGTAATTAATCAAATAATATAAGTAGATACATACAGATAATACAATCAATTTTTTTTTAAATTATTTAATTGATGCTGGGCTATCAACTTTTTTTTCTGACGTTTACTCAACTGTTCATAAAATTCTTAAAAACTCAATTTGTTCATAAAATTCTTTTAAAAAGTTAGTAAATTAAAGTGCTGATCGAAAATCATACACATAAATACCTCATTAAACCATATCACTTCAAGAAAGTGTAGAAAGTTGCTGAATCATTTTTAGATCTTAACGATCATTTCGTTGAAGGGACGGTTAACGAAAGAGTGTGCTGAGAGACTTTCGTTCGCTTCAAAGCTGGTGGTACTAGCTTTGAAGCGATTGGATTTTTGGATTTGGATCATCTTTGGATTTTGATGACCAAACACTTCTGGAAGCTGTAGAAATGACTGTGGAAATGATTAAAGTCGTACCACCACCGCAAAGGATACTACTGGACACTTTGAATTTATCGTCTTCTAAGCAAATGAGTAGCAATGATTAATGGTGATGGTGACGATAGTTAAATGTTGAATATACATAGTTTTTCTTTTTTGGTTATGTTATAATATGATTCCTAAATCCGTTGATAAATATATGTCAATCTAATAATAAGTCGTCAATCAACAGTCAGCTATTAATAACACCTGATAACGAGAGGGACAGATTTTCTTGAAACTACAGTAATGATAAAATAACTGAACTGTTTGCAGCACAGAGTTCAGTTTAGTTAATAAAATTATATTGCATCTCGAAGTAACTGCCATACAGTTTTTTTGTATTAAATTGAAAATATGTTTAGGATCGGAGAAGTGTTTTAGAATGTGATGTTATTCATAAATGTTTTCTCGGAATTTTTATTTTAAGAATTATTTTAGCGTTGTGTGCCCAGAGTATAAAATATGTTCAGAAACGTTTTCAATTTTTTTATCAATTCCAGGTTTCACTATATTTCCTTAGACTTGGCAACAGAGCTCCATTATGAGCCGTTATTCTTGCTTCTATATTAAATAACTCAATTTAAATTATTAATATTCCAGATGATGAGAAGGACTGCTCCTTTTTAACTATAATAGTGATAAAACAACATGTGTGTTGCGCGAAGTTTAGTTTAGCGAGGCCTTTAATTTGTATTAAACAACTGATTTCACATTCGAGGCACGCGTAAGCCAGGATATTACAATGTCGTATCCTACCTTTATTTTCAGATTTAAGATACGTTTCAAAGGATTTATTTACCCGCACAATGTGCGCCTAGCATCCACAGTTTCACTCAATAACCAAATGGATTGCGGTAAATCCATCGGCGAAAATCCTCCACCGATCCTTACGTCACCGAGGGATTACGTTTCATCCCTAATTCTGTTCGAGGCGTTTCCACAATAATTATTGTAAGTCCTTTCTTCGCGGTGGGTGCTTACTCATCTCAAAACAAGACTTTGTTGCGGCGAGGCAAAAATATTTATGGTACCAGATTGTACCTTTTCATCTCAATTTATATACAGTCTTACCGCAACCAAATAAGTTTTGGTTTCTGCGCAAGATTTTGACCATTATTTCAAGAAATAAGTTTTGTTAACTTTGTTTATATACGCTGTCGACTCTGATCATAACCTGCGGTGTTGAAACTTGGACACACAAAAGGCCTTCCATAGATTTAGGGTAACTCAGCGAGCCATGAAATGATCTAATGAAATGACTGGTTGATGTTTATAATAACATAAAAGAAAAATAAGTAGACATTTGTCCCGGTAGCGAAGAAGAAAATGTAGTCTACGAAGTAACGAGGTTATTGTATTAAGGTGATTTTGGGTAAGTGTGTAGATTGAATCGGAAATATGAAGGCACGCCACTCGCATCCTTCCTTCCTTGACCTTTTGACCGAATAGAAGCATTTAATCATTTTAGTGTTATTTCATTTAAAAATTTAATTCATTCACAATAAATTCGTACCAAACAAAAGACTTTAAAATATTCAACAATATTTTTATATTTATGTTCTAAAAAAACAATTTTCTAATTAATTAAGATTAATTATAGAAGTCCCACAGAGACGAAGCTATTTATATGAGAAACGTGTTGGAAGTCTTTTAACCGAAGGCTCAGAGCTCACAACCTATATGACCTGGCTTAATTTATCCTCTATTTATATGAGAAACGTGTTGGAAGTCTTTTAACCGATGGCTCAGAGCTCACAACCTATATGAGCTGGCTTAATTTATCACTCTATTTATATGAGAAACGTGTTGGTAGTCTTTTAACCGATGGCTCAGAGCTCACAACCTAAATGAGCTGGCTTAATTTATCACTCTATTTATATGAGAAACGTGTTGGTAGTCTTTTAACCGATGGCTCAGAGCTCACAACCTAAATGAGCTGGCTTAATTTATCACTCTATTTATATGAGAAACGTGTTGGTAGTCTTTTAACCGATGGCTCAGAGCTCACAACCTAAATGAGCTGGCTTAATTTATCACTCTATTTATATGAGAAACGTGTTGGTAGTCTTTTAACCGATGGCTCAGAGCTCACAACCTAAATGAGCTGGCTTAATTTATCACTCTACACAATGCAACCTTCACCAATTCCATCGTAAGAACATCCATATGTTATTAAATTTTTTAAAGTTTTTGCATATATATTATAATAAATTCCATATCAGAGAACTTTTCGTATAGTTGAAAAAACTATGCAAATGATATCTTTATCCTTCTCATGAAATAGTATTCATTGATTTCGCAGCTAGTAATAATACCTATATATTTATATGAACGTTCCATTGTATAGAGTAATCACTTAAGCCACCTCATACAGCTTGTTAGCCATCGTATAAAAGACTTCCAAACACGTTTCTTCTATAAAAAGCTTCGACCCTGTGAGACTATAATTGATCTCAATTATATAATATATTCGCTTATTTGGTTGTGCCTTCTGTCCATATTTTATGCATGCCACACATCACACGACATTTTTTTCAAAACTTCACTGGTCGCAATAAAAAAACTGATTAGACTTATTCATTAACCAATGTATTATACGTTTTTTTATATTAATCAAAAAATTAAATATTAAAAATCATCAAAAAAAACGACATACCGGAAAATACAAAGAACATTCAGGACGATTCCATAGGAAGTGTGGTAATTCTTCCATGACACCATAAAATTCGTGATCCTCAGTCTATTAATGCAGAAAACTTTATTACTTCTGTAAATGCTTGTCTTAGCTCTCGATATTTATTTATTTATTAACGCCCTTCAGGGCTTTTACAAACAATAAGGTAAAGTCTACATTAATTGAATGCATACTTTTAACGACACATATTGATTGCCCATTAAATACAAACAAGAAAACATAATTTTATAATATGGAAAGCAAATTAATAGCAGTAGCATAGTACTAAAAGGTAAATATAAAGAAAAGATCAAGTATATAGCAAAAGAAGAAGCTTAAAGAAGGATAATAGATTGTTGTCTCACCCCATCAACAATTGAAATACAATCCACATAATTAAGTCACATCTGATGAATACTAGTAAACTTTCAATACACATTTTAAAATTTGTTTAAATATTGTTGGTGAAAACGTCAAGTTGCTCGTATTTGTTCGCTACTCTAGGAAGCCTTTGCATTGGGGACATATTGGTAGTTGGTACGTAGTTGGTAGCTGCAGCTTCCAAGGTAAAACTTGCATGACTTTTAGTTACGCGAGATTGAACAAGCAAGCAGATACGTTCTAATGGTTGAGGACAGTCGATATTTCCATTTATTAATTTGTGTAAAAAGATATAGTCTGTCAGTATAGTTTATTGAGAAAGCAAAGAGATCTAAGTGTGTTATAATCAATGATACTCGACGGTATGTTGGGCTCTAGGTTTGTGTAATTTGTATCAAGGTTCCTCTTGGACTTGTTCATCTAATTTGTTTGAAATTGATGTTTTTTTTATATTTGTATTTTTCCAGTGGTCACAAGTATATTTCCAGTGGTCGTAAGTATATTTCCAGCGGGCAAAAGTATATTTCCAGTAGTTCCCGTAAATATATACAACACATATTCCAAATTGTCAAAAACTTTACTGACTGGTAACGTAGTCATCTCAATTAATCAACCGGCAGGGACAGGCGACTATTGAAATCCCTGCTGGCCAATCTAGAATTCTCCCACGGTCAAAGATTAATTTGACAAATTCATCTTCTTGATTAAAACATGTTTAGGAATGTTACTCAAATGAGTTTTAGATACTCCTTACATTTTTTTGTCATATAACAACTTTATACCTCAAACATTAAGTTCATACTGGGATTAAAAATATGTACTTTGTTTCTGTATAGTACATTTTTTATTCCCCATTTTCCGGCCATAAAACCTTGTCCACCATATACTGGCTTATATTACAAAACATGCCTAGTCTAGTTTAGCGGATACAACTAAATAATAATACGATGTTTATATTGGACCCATTTTTTGGACCTGATACTTAACTATTGTATATTTTTAGGGCACTTTTATTACGAGAAACATTATATTGCAACTTTATGTTTCACTTTTGTGGCTGTTTTTATATCCCCATAATGGAATACCTTTTAACTAACAAATAAACTATCATTCTGTTATACTGTACAGAGAGAGGTAATGATTATATTTTTTTTGGTTGCTTCGTTCGTTTTATCGAATAATTTTTCATCCTATTATGTTTTAGGAATATTTTTGTATTGACAAATTGGTTAGAGATTCGAACCTTATCCTGCTTAGAATATTAGCACTAGTGATGGTTAAACCGTTATTTTAAACGGCTTTTTTTGGTACAGTTATTTGAGATTTGTATCTGATTGTATCGATGATTGATTTTTTATATTTTTATTTTTTTTATTTTAGGAATCTAGAAATTAAGGAATAGGAATTTATTATAATGGCATAATGTATTAGATAGTTGGTAGACCAATTATAGATATCCACGGCATAATATTTTAAGTCAAAGCATTAAAGAAAAAATACATTTAATAGAGAGAGAGAGATTGAGACTAACTAACTAACTAACTAACTAACTAACCATCACGCCGTTTCCCTGCAGGGGTAGGCAGAGAGGATTGAACGCCATACTCTTCTATCCTGGCACACCACTTTTGCTTCGGCCACATTCATACATCTTCTCATACACGTTCTACGGTTGTTGAGGCTTTTAACAGGGCCATCCTCAAATACTTGTAGTACCTGATCGTGTCAGGTCTTTCGCGGACACCCTCTATTCCTGTTGCCTTCAACATTCGCCTCATATATTTTCTTAACCATCCTTTCCTCGTTCATACGTTCCACATGACCAAACCATCTCAGCACTCCTTTCTTTATTCTATCTACCACACTACAGCCAGCATTGCATTCACTTCTAATTTGTTCATTCCTCACTCTATCGACCAAAGATTTTCCACACAAGCGTCTTAGTGACCGCATTTCTACCGCATTCAGTCTACTTTCATTCCTCTTTTGCCAATTCCAGGCTTCACTTCCATACATAAGGGTTGGCACTAGAACGCCATTATGTACCGCTAGTCTTGCTAGTAGATTGAGAACTAAGATAATATAATTACACCTATGGTAAATGCAAAAAATACAATTCTTAAATAATGGTTAGCGTATTATCGATTAAAATGGATCATTAATCAGCACTAAGTTGCTCTAGGCCATTACGTGGCCATAACCGGTGTTTCCGTAACACTCATTTTCCAATGTAAAAAATATGATTATTTATCAAAAAAGGGATGTAGGCACTAAAAAACAATATAACAATAGAAAATGGACGATGCATCGCCAATCCGACACTTGTGTGTTACCATAACGACCGACTAATGCCGAGTGCCTGCACCACCTGGCTACAGATTGAATCATTAATGGATTTTTATTTTAATAACATCTGTTGGGTTTCGTTTTCTATCATTATATTTGATTAATCTTATATGTGGAGTATAAAAACAAAGGCAGGAAAATCAAAAAAATTAAAAAAATATTTTGAATGCAGTCACCGAGGATTATTAATTTAGAATGTACTGAATAATAGATTATGTATCTATCTCCCTTCCAAAATCATGTTTTCTGTATTTCTTAAAATACGTCGTATTTCTTAAGAAATACCGCTTATTTTATAATCCTCAATGACTGCATTCAATTTTTTGGATATTGCTGCCTTTGGTTTTATACCCCCCATACATATGTTCTTATTTGTCTGGGTTGCTATACCACAAAACTATGCTTGAAAATTGCAAATTCAAAATAAAAAGTAATTATAAACAATATTTTTATATGAAAGTATGTTCTAAGAACATATTTACTGGATTTTATCCTCAGAAGGATGATTCTTCTTCTTCTTCTTAAAATTGGGCAATCCGCCTTTAAAGAGCTATTTTACCAGTTATATATGAGGTGCATCTAAGAAAGGGTATGATTAATTATATATTTGTGTCATTTACTAACAAGAATTTCGATATTATCGCTATCAGATTAGGTGAGTTTATAGCAAGAAGATGACAAATATTGGTTGGGAGTTGAAATTTAACCTCGATCAGCTCATTGTAAAAGGTTATCAAGAGTCTCCTCCTCCGAACCACACTCGCAGATCGGACTGTCCACTATGTTCAGTCTGAACAAATGAGCAGCTACTAGACAATGGCTATTTCTCATTCTAGAGATTATGAAGATAGTTCTTTTGGAAAGCTTTTTATTACTAAACCAGGGTTTTCTAGGAACATTTGTCTGTATAATTTTTAAACGCTTACCCTTGTGATCACTTGTATCACTCCGCAGTGATATCCAGATGTCTTTAGTGCGCTCTTTAGAAGAATGATTAATTAATGGTTAATTTATAGAAGTCTCATAGAGACGAGAAAATATGTAAAAAAATATTGTATATGCGTTAAAAAGAATATTGCTAAAAAACTCCACTTAAAAAAAATCACAAAAGGATCATTACTAGTTAAGAAAGCTGTGTATACTAATTAGACCGTAATGACACATGAAAGGTTCTTTATTTGAACATATATATAGAACTTTAAAAATTAGATTATGTTTGGATGTTTTTACGATGGCATTGGTGAACGTTGCATTGTGTAGGGTGATCACTTAGCCATCGTGTAAAAGACTTTCATTCACCTTTCTTTCACATAAATTAGCTTCTATGAGACTTCTCTAATTTATACATAATTAAAAAGTATTTTCAATAAATTAAGCGTTGTTTCGTTTACAGAGTGGAAATACATGATTAACACAATGATTTATACACAATGTTTTATTCCACTAATTTCAGTTATATAAGACTAAGCGCTTTCGATGGGCACAACCATCATCTTCAGAGGCAATATTAGAACTAATTGTAAATCAATATGGCCGACAAATAGAAAATAAAGGGATGACGGTGAGGGAGGGGGGTGGGGGGCGAGGGTAGTTATTTATTGACATGTACAACAGTAATTAATTTTTACATACAATAATACTTATTTTAACAATGGGGATGACGCAAGTATTTGAATGTTTATTAGGTTATTCTTATTTTTGATTACTTTATTAATTTCTAGTATTTCTAGAGCATCCAGTTTACGAATTAATTACTATTGTATATGTCAATAAATAACTACCCTTCCCCCCCCTCCCTCACCGTCTACCCTTTACTTTCTATTTATCAGCCATATTGATTTACAATTATTTCTAATATTGCATCTGAAGACGATGGTTGTGTCCATCGAAAGCGCTTAAGCTTATACAACTCAAATTAGTGGAATAAAACGTTGTGTATAAATCATTGTGTTAAAAAGTACTTTCATTGAAAATTTGAAACAAGATTTTTGACTATTTATTAATTTGCTCCAGAAGTTCAATTACTTGAGAACAATAAAAAATGTGTTTTTCATCAGCACCCAGTTTGCACGAGGCGCGCACGTAGCGGCAGTTTGCATGTATCGCATGTCGATGCCGGCTGAAATTGCATTCTGCCTGCATGCCCCGCCCGGACGTGCATCCATTATCTCTCATAAATATGGAATATTAAAGGTCGGCATCTGAAACGGGCGAGGATTACCATACTGAGTGCGGGGAGGTTTCAATTGATATTGCAGATGGCGGTAGTGTGCAAGATGAAACGATAAAAACGTTCCGAATATTCCGCACCAAGCCAAGAATCGTTTGTGGCTCCCTTCAACTTTTATCTCTAGAACTTGACCTCAATAATGATTTTATATTTTTTTATTTTAGACTAAATCCAAGATAATGGTCCCATTGCTTATACAACTAAAATGATTATTTCACTAATCACAGATAATCAATATATATATATATATATATAAAGAAACCCGTGTTTCCCTATCCGCCAAGTTTTCTCCACAACCAGCCACAACCACCCACTGGTTATTATGGTGGTGGATAGCCATTGGCGTCACATTGAGAATATGCGAGTTTGGTGGGGGTGGCTTTGCGTGGGTGGCAGTGGCTGACGAAAATTTACTTTCTAGCACATTGTTTTGTTAAGGAGAGGGTAAGGTTTTTAACTTTTTTTTTTGCATTTTTTTTAAATTTTTTAAATGAATGTATGACATCGCAAGAATATTGTGTCAAAATTTCAAGTCAATCGGAGCAAAATTGACGAAATTATGAACATTTGAGCGATACTCAGACTGATTTTCTATACCTGCTCGGGCAGCTAAGAGACGCGCTCACCTGAGGAGTACCGGACGTGCTATTTATTGTATTGGAAGAGTTTTGCGTAGACAAGGACAAAAAGATGCTGATGATGAAAGCTCTTTGCTGTGTGAACATGGCATCGACGATTATGTGTAAGTATAAAATAAGTGTTGAGTTTTATTTTGAATTTTACAGTGTGCAAAACTTTAAAGCGTTTTCCCCACATCTCACGTTTTCAAAGTCGGTGTCCATCATAACTTTAAAACTACTGCACCGATCCTTTTGAAATTTTGAACACTATTTCTGTACATAATTTACGAGGTAACGCTGGAGAGTTTTTTTTTAAATTTGTCATTAATTTTTATTTTTTAATAACAAATTAGTCGATATTTTTCGCAAAAAATCGCGTTTTTCCCTTCAAAGTGTTCTAAAAAATTAAAAAAATGAAATTTAAAAAAACCCTCCCAGCGTTACCTGGGAAAACCTATTATCTAACGAATGAACTTTGATTTTTTGATTTCAGATGATCTAGCACCAAGTTATGATGGACACCGCAATTCACCTTTTTTCCGAGACACGTCCGAATAATTGCTGCCATTGCCGTATTTTTTAATATTTCGTTTTGAAAATTTTACACAATATTTTTCAAACGTCATACTTTAATAATAAGGTTTTAACTGTGTCGTCACAAAAAATTCACAAAAATATGCCTTTTTTTGTACGAATTAACCTTACCCCCCCCTTAAGGGAAGGCCGCAAATGCTTCAGATTGTTTTAAAATAGGTCGTTTGTGACTGTGTCGGTGTGTCTAGAAGGTTTTGGAAAAACCTGCTCTAGATAGTTCTGGAAGGAGAAGGTTCTAGAAAATTCCCAAAAGTTCTATAAGGTTCTAAACTGAGTGGCGGAATGTGTCGGTGTGTCTAGAAGGTTTCTGTACAACATTCAATAAATTTCTGGAAGGAGAAGGTTCGCGAAAGTTTTATGACTATTCTTTATTTTTATTTAATTTTTTTATTTAATTCGGTCATCCAACAGGGAGACACAATTGCTTCATAAGATGTAATACAAAAAAAAAAAGGTTAAATGTCTCCCTCAATTAAAGGATAACACAATTAGGACATAATCATAGATAAGTCAATTTAACAATGACAGATAAAACATCATTTAAACGATTGTTCCAAATTTAGCTTTAACATAGACATAAAGGGGCTCGTGATGTATATAATATACATGATCAGGGAGGGGGGCGAGTTTCAAACAGTGTACTAAAAATCAGCTAGTTTACGTTTAAAAAATAAGTATTTATATTACACTTTAGAGTTTCGAAAAATGCACTGCATATTTTGACATTTCATAGGCAATTATTAGCCTTGGTGTGGTTAGGTTATTAGGTTTGGTTAGGTTAGGTTATTAGGTTTGGTTTGTTTAATTTAGATTACGATTATTTTAGTAAGATTAAATTAATAGGACATTAAATTATATAGTGACATACTTATTTTCACTGTATGAACAACGGGACCATATTCTTTGATTATTCCTTTTTTTATTTTTAATATACCCGACGCATATTTTGTTTACATATTTCATGAATGCGTCGACGGAAACGCGTCACAGGATACAGGAATGACAAAATATTTTTTTTCGAGTTTATTAATTTTATTCGGCAGATTCATCTTCGACATTAGGCGTCGGAGGAAAATGTCAAATTCGATAAATTAAGACACCAAAATAAAAAGTTGAAATAAGATTTCTAATATCTCTGGAAAACTTTGATTCAGAAAATAATTCTCCGGCAAAAAAAAAGTAGTGTACAAAATATATATACCCTATCAATCCAATATTTTTTAGAAATCGCTTTAGATCTACATTTCAAATTCTTCAACTCGCAACATTAGACAAGTAGTGATATATTTCATTTATTTTTTTTATCCATTTTTAATAACAAAATAATATGATATGTAAGACCTTCAAAACATCTTGCTAAATGTTTGTCTGCAGGTAGGTACGTCCACACATATATCCGTACATACTTAACACACAACTTATATAATCTCAAAAAGTAACTATTTACTCAACTTATTAAAAAAAAAAATTCAATTGATTCAGCAACATTGTAGATTGACATTTTTAAAAATATTGATTGTATTATTTGTATAAATCTGCTTATATTATTTGATTAATTACACCTACATGTTTCAGAAATACTTTTCCATTGTCAGGGTGTTATATATACCTATGTCAAAATATCAAAATGAATAATTTCTTTTGTTTTTCTAAATTATTTGAAAATTTATTTTTAAATATCATTGCTGAAGTTCTTGATAACTCGCGATTATTGGAACATTTTTATGGATTGAGCTAGTAGTTAAATTTAATTGATTATTAATAATATTTTGTTTACTATTATACGCTTTACTAATTTCTAATGATTCTAAATTATTCAATTTCCGACCCAAATTATTTATGTGTAAAAAGAAAGTCCTAAATTTTTATCAAAACCGTAATCATTTTCTAATCAATGATTTGAAAATTCAGAAAAACTATGATTATTCAGACATCTCAAATGCTCTTTGACACTTACGTTAAAATTCCGACCGGTTTTCAATCAATATCAATATTTTTAACTTATTTAAATGCTTATGGAATAGTAACATAACATTATAGTAATAGAATACGAAATCATCTTTCTATATTTCTCCACTACAAATTCACCTATTGGTGGATTACTTAGAGAATCATTTGATTTGACTATTTGAGGTCTGTTCGTTGAGTGACTTTTTACCCGTTTGGGGCTGTGTGGTCAATCTCGTTTTATTTTGATTCTGGTACGAATTGGTCGTGGGAGATACTTTCGAGTACTTCTTTCGAATCGATGAAGATGCCTATGCAATTAATTGATTTGTTCCAATTACTTTATATAATGGTGGATGTTTTGCGGTTGCGTCGTGTTCATATTCCCCCGGTGAACCCGAATTCATTCTCA
>JADDOH010019194.1:0-15661 GCA_016648135.1 Agrypnia vestita
TATATCTCTCATCATCATATATATATATAGTGCAAAAAATCCAAAAGTTATCATTGGTATCCACTGCATTGTCTTGGCTATTTTTTCTTTGCAAGCATTTTTTCGGCGTTTTTGAGTGAAATTTGTATAAGAGAATAAAAAATACAATTTTCCCAATCTCAGGCAAAGCCAAATAGTAAATATAGTTTTTATTAAATTTCATTTATAGATTCATGGGTAATGTAATAATAAAGTATATTTCATCGTTTTTATATTTTCTACCGATACTGAAATTTAGAAAATAATACTTTTTCTACATGGTGAAATACTGTTATCAATATTTTTATTGAGAGGATAATATGTAGATATAAATATTATCTCAAGTTACAAAACTCGCTTTTGAAAACGGAGCCGGAGGAGAAGATCTCTGACGCGTGAATGTTCCAAATATAAATAGACTCACACCACCTTAGTTAGAGCTCCCGACTAACTCACTATAGGTGCAAGTGTTTCAAAGTAAAGGTCTAAAGTTCGGGGGCCGCCGATCGGCCGGTATCACACCAGCTCCGTCAGACCGCATTACACGATCGGGCCGAGTGAGTCATCTGCTCTATATTGTCTCGCTGGACCTTCAATTATATTAGGTGCTCTATCGACATGAAGCAATCATTCACTAAGTGACAAGGTTTTAACTGAATTAGACTAAAGGTTAGAAACATATATTTTAGCAGCTGTGACCCACGGTGTAATATGATAGATACATTCCATATGCGTGTAAATTTAATATGTAAATATAAGATTGGATTTTTAATAGGAAAATAATTGCAGTTTTTGTTTTCTGCATTCAAAGCATAAGTTCTTTCCGATAAAAGTGCTTCACTATGCATGATACTCACAGCTCTAAATTCGTTCCTTATCTGTTTTCTAATTCTTCTTATTAATTTCCAAATACTAACAAACTTTGTATAAACCACAAAAGTTATTTTATTGTCTGCTGGTTTCGGTTCCACTATACCTTAGGCAGGACGGATACACAATAAATGTTGCGTCAGTTATTATGTGCCCGTCTTGACGAAGATACAGTACTACCGAAATAGGTAGACGTTAAAACAATCAATGTGGTTTGTTAGATTTTTGAACTCAACAATTATGTCCAACCAAACATAAATATGAGAATTCTTCACTCTATCATACAGATTTTCCACATATGCGCCTGAGCAACCACATTCCGACTGCATTCAAACTACTTTCGTTCTTATTTTGCGAATTCTAGGCTTCACTTTCATACATTAGTGTTGGCACCAGAAGTCCACGATGCACTGTTAATATTGCTTTGTGGGACAAATTCTCAATGGCGATATATTCAGAATACCATTAAATGTACTGTATTTTCTACATATAGTACATAATAAAAAAAACAATAAAAAAATGACAACCGTATAACTATCAAATATTGACGACTTATTAAGTAGCTGGGATAGGGAAATTGGTAACACGCTGTCCGTGTAAGACACAGGTCCGTGGTTCGAATCCAGGTTCCAGCAATAAAAGTGAATGTTATCTTTAAATATTTTAGGTTTCTATTATATTTTAAATAAATAATAAAAAAAAAGAATTAAAAATCTGAATAGGTACTAAAAGGTGAAAAAAAAAATTTAACTCACTTGTATTCTGGCTCTTGCCCCGAACAGTCGGGTTTACTCGTCCGGTTTTGGGCAGGATTCAAGATAGAAGGCCCTTGAGAATGAAAAGTGCCATCTATTCGAAACATCGGGAGTGTGAAAGTCATTTTCAGGACTAGTTGACGCGGATTCCCCCAGAAAATAATTCTCATATTTTACCCGTGAAAATCTTAAATAAAAGTAGTGCCTACTTGGAGGCATTTTACAATGTTGAAAAGACAACAGTTTTGTACTCTTTCTGATCGTTGGATTCATCAGGTACATCAGCATGAATATTAACCCTGTTTCATTCTCCATATTGTCCTGAATATTGAGTTTGTTTCAATCTCTTTTAAATATGGATATTGATGTGTTTTCTATCAAAAAGTGGACATTTCTTGTTTTGAAATTAACATAATTGAATATTGCTGTCTTTACTATAACGTTTCCGTCTAAGATCGACATCAACTCTCACATTAGTATGAAGCAGGCATTATATCACGTGACACATCCTTGGGGGTTGATAGGTTGAAGAGGATATAGCTGTCTTTGCTTTTAATACTGATTTGGAAACATGATTTTGGAAGGGATATTTCCCTTAAAATTTCGAATTCAGGACATTTTAAATTAATAATCTTCGGTGACGACATTTAATTTTTTTTTTTAATTTTTTGGATATTGCTACTTTTGCTTTTATATCCTTCAAACGCAATGTAATTCAACAAATTGGAGATCTGTGTGCCATATTTACGTATGTATTGCCGTGCCATAAATCTAACGCAATCGTTTTTAATTTGTTTTTAAATTAATCGCCGTGACTAGGACTGTATTGGAACAAGTATACATACATAAATATATTTTCTGGTTTGCTCATCCGTTCAGCAAAAGTCAAACGAGTCAGGTCTAGCTGTCAGTGTTCGAATAATTTCTACGGCAACACACCCATATATATCTAAAGTTATATTTATATGTGGCAGCATTCGGTTGACAAATATTTTATTTTGTACCGGCGCAGCAAATACTTTTATCTGTGAAAATTTAATTCAAGAGCATAAATGAAACATTTTACTGTTTATTTCTCCCAGCGCAAAATAGTAATTCGTAATGTAAAAATTAACCATATTTAAAAAGATATATGCAAAATTTATTACACGAGTTTCATCGCTATTAGCAGATTCTTCAGAGGAGACTTTTTCAGTCAATTATGAATAGAAAACATTTTTTACACTTCGGGAGAAATTTCGACAGTTACGGAGAGTGACATGAAAGTTTACTATCTACAGGATAACCTTTTTAACATAATTATAACATACGTAATATTTGAACTTTAAAAAAATAAAATGGTGTATTTCTTATTCTTCTTCGTGTGCCGTCTTCTATGGAAAGTTGGCGACCAAGGTGTGATCACGTGCAAGATGTCCGATATTTTGGACACTGAGTCATTTTTTGAGGTTCCGCGGCCAGGATTGTATCTTTCTATGCACGTCTTGACCGTCTTCATGTCCTCCGGAAAATTTTCTAAAAAGAAATTTTATAATTGCTAAGGCTCATGTGTTGAAAATCTTAGGTCGGTGTGATGAGTAATGAACAAATTAAAAGCGAATTCAGCCGGTTGTATGAAGTAGATACAATAAGGAAACGATTACTGAAATGGTTTGGTCATGTGGAAAATATATGAGGCAAGTGTTGCAGGCAACAGACGCAAATACAACAAATATTGGAGGATGACCTTTTTAAACACTTGAACGACAGTAGACCGTGAAAAAAAGATGTATGAATGTGGTCGAAGCAAAAGTGATATGCCAAAATATAAGAATATTGTGTCCAATCCTCCTTGCCTTCCCCAGTAGAGACGCGGCGTGATGATTAGTTAGAAATCATAGTTATATGTATATTTTGTGTGTAATATTTTACGAGAGCGCAACATTTCTTCGTTTGATAGTTATTTGATTGAGTTTGATAGACCTTGAATTGATTTATGCTTCTTCAAAATATTGAATAGGTAGATTTAAAAAATATTATTACTGAATTTTAGGCATTAGACGCAAGAACTATTTTGTTGTATATAAAATAAACTCTAAGTCTCGTTGTCTGAAGAGCTTCACAATTATTACCATTTTTATATTTTCATTACAACGTTTTAAATTATGCAATATATAATAGCATTTATTTTTTCATCCGCCATTTTGATATTTTTTAAATTTTTTCATGTTCGTTATTGTCCAAAACAACAAAGAATACAGAAGTATAAAAAAACAAAAGAAAACGCATTGACATTATACAGGTTTAGGTGTCATGGCCACAAAAGTTCCATAAAAAAAACACAATACCTGTACATTAGTGCATATTTGGTATTATCTTACATTTGCTGCAAGTATTTCCTTCCAGGTTGCAAGGCCCGCCGTAAATGCCCGCTTTTATAATACAAAATAGCTACACCTAGCTGTGCGGGCCGACAAGAGCCACTGTGTCTGGCACAATGGAGGGCTGTCGAGCGCGCTAATTACATCGGTAAAGTACAGTGTCAGTACTTCTGCAACTGCGAACATGTCGACGGTCCCTTGAAACTGCAAAAATTATTTTTCTATTTTAAATCAAATTTTTCGTTCTTTTTGGACAATGTTAAAAAAAAAAGAATGTTCGTTTCAAAAAAGTAGGTATGTAGGTATTAAAGATAGTATCGGATGGTTTAAGATAGTAAAATACAATTTTTTGGCAGAATGGACACAGTCGTAGGGACCGTCGATGTGTTATTCTTCTGAGCTGAAAAGGCCAGAATGGTCGTAGAAACACGGCATATTACCCTAGAAAATACAAACCTGAAGATTCTGAAGGGCCGTGAAAACCTAAGAACAATTTTATGTGCTATTCTATAATAGTTTTCATAGAAACTTGGAAAATAACACATTTCCTCGCTGCAATTATTTAACACCCGCAACTGCGATCATTCTAAAATGATAATTTATTTATTACTTTAAATATTTTCTCTTTTTCTTCATGCCTATTTGAAAAAAACATCTTCAGAAAAGTTTTCTTCCTACTTTTAGATACGTTCTTCTACGCAATTTTTCCTTTTTTCAATACCTCCGAAACGAGCTGTTAAATATATAAAAAATAATGTAGGTCCTAATTTAAAAATATTATTTCTATTATCAAATAAGATTATTTAATCTACTGAGTATAAATTGTACAGGTATTTACTAAACCCCTTATTTCGGTGAGGGGATTGTGGTGCAGTGGAAGTATGTCCCCCCGCGTATTTGTAAGATAGGTACATTTATAATACAATTAAAGTATTTATTCTTGCAAAATTAAATCCCCTAGTAAACAAATCGTACATTTAATAACTGACTTTATTTCAAACTGAGTCACTTCAAATAAGAAAAATAAGAACGTCTTTTTTTTATAAAGCGTGACTTATTTAGACATTATACTTCTAGAGACTATTTTTTTATAATTGTTTCAAAATTTAAAACCTTTTAGTAATTTTTTAAACAAGTCAAACATTTAGAAACCAGCCGCGGAACCAGATCGTGTATCAATAAATTTATGATAGTTCATGTCTATATGGCCTTTGATTGTTTTTTTTTTTTAATTTGGAAAATATAAATGCTTGCGTTTTGTAAAAAAATAAATAATAAACGTCACCTTCCATTAACCGCGTATTAATTTTATTTAACTTTGTTATCTCGAGACAGTTACACATATAAATGACAAATACATTTTAGTACTAAAAACAATTACCTATAATCGTTGCGGGAGTTTGCATTTTTTTGCGGCTACTTATCGCTTACCCCTTAGGTACTTAAGATGAACATATTTTCTCGAGATGACTCGTAAAGGGCTGTGCATAGTTAAGCGTAAAATGAGCTGTCATTCTTTCACTATTGTATTTTATACGGAAAGTAAAATGGTCAAATGACACATACCGCCAAATCTCTAAAACTTACGGATGAAAATCGCGCCTGTGTAAACGTATCAATTGAAGAATCTACGGAAATAAGGTTTTAAGTCACACTTTGAATTTTTCGAGAAAATTAAAATTAAAATGTGACAGTCTTTGAATTGTTGTTACTTTTCATTCTGTTTATTTTGTTCATCATATGCTTAAAATATAGAATAATCAATTTTTGTTTTGGAATGTACATTTAAAGAATATATTTTCATCAATATGTAACCAGTAGAAAAACACCATTGGTGATCCTATTTAATTCTTTTAAGTAAAAAAATTCGAGGACTTGTCACTTTAATTTTTCCTGTTTTACGTACGGTCTGTTTAAAAACTCTGTAGGGCATATAAAATATAATAAAATTGCATAAAAATCTCACTTTAGCCATAAAACGGACCTACCGCCTCCTTTCTGTGAACCCTTAAATTATAATTCTGTGGCACTCTTTACAAGAATATGTTGGGGCTGCTTTAAGATAATATATATTTTATTACAAATTTAATGCATACAAATCTTTATTGTGATATTACAATTTTCTAAGAATGTTCTGTGATACTTAATATCTAATTAGAAGCATATACAAAAAAATCTTTATTTTTAAAAACATTTTGATTACCACCTTTTTATCATCCTGGAACTTTTCTATGTCAAGAAAGTGTGATAACCAATTTCGATCTGTTTTAAGATTACGAAAAATTTAAGACGTTTATAATTGAGGATATATATATATATATATCTATATATTATATATGTATATCATAATATCTATATATATATGTTGTATATAATATATATATGTATATATATATTTATCACCTATCTTTTTAACTACTTAGTTATTTTATCAACATTATTACTGTTTCTTAATTAATCTCTTATATTATGTTTGTTGTATTATAAATCATTTTGTTATATTGTATAATTTTGGTTTAACCTAGAATAAGATAATTATTAAATTGAGAAGTGTGAAGGTTTCACCTAGTGGAGTGTTACAAGCTAAAAAAAGTGTAATTGTGATAAGATTAATATTGTTTATATATTAACTTTGTACACTTTTGGAATGTAACGAAGAAAAATAATAAATAAATATGTAAAAGTTACATATTGTTATATTTTCCCAAAAAACTTTTTGAATAAATCTTGAATATCTTAGATGCGACAAATACACATTATTTTAATATTTCAAATTGATTAATATCATTTGTTTTAAACGTCATAGAACTTTATTCTAAAATTGCAATTTCACATTAAAAAATAATACGATGATTATATTCTAACCGCGGGAAGAAATAAGGGTCAATCGTGTAATAAGTAGGATACGTGGTCGGCCGCGGTCGCACTTGTAGGTAGGTACCTTTTTACGCCGCGGCCGCCACAAAGCGCCGCGCCGCCCACGGGAGGGTGCGGGGTACAAAAGGTTCCGAAGTAGACCGGCCCATTCGGCATTTATGTAAATTTCGGAATTTCAACAATTTGGACGTATAAAAAATAAAGGGTAACGGTGTAGCGGCTTTCTGTTGCCAACTTTTAGCGGTCACCAAGAGCGCAGGCGCGCAGGAAGACCCGCGTGACTCAATTTACGAGAAATATTGCTACCAACGACTTAATCGAGACATAAAGATGTATATATTGTTATATACCAAACCGTTGACAGAGAATCCAATATGAACTCTTAAGATATGTTAATATGTAATTTAATATAACCCTTGTAACAATCCCTTTTATTACTTTTAGTCACAATTTCTACTACGTTGGTAATAATTCATTTAGTAACAATTTCTTCTATTCACAATATTTATATCACAAAAGTCTCATTACCAGTGGCGACATCTATATACTGTTTCATCGCAATGACAAATTTCAACAATAAATGGCGGCAGCATAGTATGAAATGAGGCGAGGCACATAAATTAGGTCTATAACTTTCTACAACTTAACAAAAATTTGATAGATGTGGTAGTCGATCATGGGTGGAATCGGTTAACGTTACGTTGTGTAAAATGATCATATAAGCCAAGCCAATGACAAGTTGTAACTCCTGTAAACAACAAAGACTTCCATATCTACTTACCCATAGCTTTCCTAAGAGCTTCATTTCTGTGACGTGTGTGTGTTGACGACACTTCTTTCTAATCTAGTACTCATAAGTACTTCTTACTCAGTTCAATAGTGTTATTTCAGCTTCTCCTCTGAGATATCTCATTACTCTGGGTAAGGATCCGCAATTGGAAATTATATATCATCATCATCATCATCATTACGAGGCTACGTTTCATTGATGATCTTTGCCTTCTCATACAATAGTTTTCACTAGTGTCATCTGTCGCATCAGAGGCATAAAAGCAAAGGCAGCAATATCTCATAAATTTAAAAAATATATTTTGTAACCGTAGCAGTAGGTAGCCAAGAATAACTAATTTGAAATGTACTAAATTGGAAATTTTATAGGAAATATGGCTAAAAACCACGTTTCCTAATCACTATTACAAGCAGGGGCAGCAAATGCACTTCACCCAATTGACCTCCGAAGATGCCAGGTGACAAAATGGCCGCTTTATACTAAAGTGATAATTGATGTTGTTTTTAAACTGAAACAATATCCAATTGTGTAAATATCAATATCCATATTTAAAAGTTATATTTATATTATTTATACACGTATATGAAAAAAAAAATTGAGGTGGCGTTTTGTTTTTAAAAACTTATTTTCTATATGATGTGGGTTTAATAGATTCCAGAGAAATTGCCGAGAATAGTGACGGGTTCTTCGTATATCTCAGGAACACCACATGGGATATTGCTGCCTTGGCTTTTGTACTCCTCATATTATCTACACAATTTAAGCCCTGCCACTGCAGATTATACCTACCTTAAATTTGGTCAAGAGGGATGGCTGCATTCTAGAAAAACATTTGTCCGAAGTTACCATGGCAGGGCTGGGAAACATATTTGGGTCGCGCAGGGGGAGGGGACCGCAGGCCCGAGCCGCTCGTACGGAGACTTGATGAGGATAACGAGTTATAGCTAATAAATATTCAATGACAAGGCACTTACAAATTCCCACTACAAAATATCAATATGCAAGTTTTTACTATACTTAACAAACATAGGAAGTTAACAACAAATCTACTCTCATGATTTTTGCAATCAAATTCATCGTTTAATGTCTTCATTTTATTCAAAGTAAAGCTGGTACAAAAGAAAAATAGTAAAAAAGTCTGAAGGAAGTTTCTGAAATAATTGGAAGTAATACTATTAAATATTTGGAAGTCATACAAGGTAGGTACATGACCGAAATGTAAAAAATCATCAAATATCATGTAAAATAGTATACAATTCTGTGGTTATTTCTCATGTAAAATACTAAAGCCCTGTTTTATTATTGCCTAGAAAATAAGAAATGCAACGATTATTCGTCTGTTTAGCGCTTCGTTGCACTTGGTCACAGTCCATATCCGCAGTCACAGTAGAGCGCCACCCATCTTTTGATAACACCTTTGTAGCTTGGTCTACTGGGACCCCGACAACCTTTTACAGATCGGTTTTGGCATTATTTGCCTGTCTACGTCTTGGTCATGCCTTCGGTCTTGCGCCTATTACGGAACTCATCTACTCTCACCAAATATCTTTCACCACGCAGCTTCTATGTTTTCAGCTTCCAGCGAATATCTTGGGCTATAGTATTCAATTTCCTGTTCTCCTATTAGGTTATCTCTTAGTAAGCTACAAATATTGCACAAGACTATATTTTCGAAGGTTTGTACCTCATCATCTCTCTAATATTAATATGCGTTATATTGATTGCCATCCATCACATTTTTCTCAGTTACACAGTTTACAGTTACAGTTTTCGCAGTTACAGTCAGTGTGTACACTAGGACTCTGGGGAAAATAAAATCACTTCATCCTGGTACACCAAAATCTCTAGAAAGGGCCTTGATCGAATTTATATACATTATGCGTAAAAGAAAAGCGCCCTCACACCATCCCTTATCCAATCCCGAGCAATGCCAGGTACAGATCGCTAGTATTTATGACACAAAAAAATCAATCAAGATCAATAAATTGGTTAACAGAAAACACGTTACCTGAAGGAAGCTTGATATATAGTCCTTTTATGTAAACACTATTCTATATAACATAGGTACTGACATAGGAAATGGCGAATGTTATATTGTGTAAAGTGATCACTTAAGCCAACCATAAGATAGGTCATAAGTCCTTTTACTTTCCCATAAAAGACTACAGTTTCGTCTCTGAGATATCTACAATATACATTAATTGATTAATAATGTCTATGTGACATGAAATCCAGTACTGTTCTGAAAGATTTGAACAAACTCAAAATATTCTAACATAGATACCTCTGGTTTTCTGTATACTAATCTAATCTCTGACAATAGATTAGCTTGTTGGTCTAGTGTTTAAAACACTCAACTAGTGATCCAGAATCGGGGTTACGAGCTACATTCAGACCTACAGGTTAGTCCCATTTTCACAGCACAAGCGTTTAGCTTCGTTTAAAAATAGTTAAATATAATTTTTGATACCACGTATATTCCAAATTCGCTGTTATTTAAAAAAAAAGTTCTTTTACTTGTAGTAAGTGGAGTGCAAACAATCAATGACGTCTTAATGCCATATATATGCTCCTGATCTATCTTTGCTTTGTTCATATTGTGGTTCTGTCCCTGGAGAATGTAGTTCAGTGGATCGCTCACTTCTGGAGAATCGATAGAGATGTGTCGCCTCCAGTGTTTAAGCCGCAAGCAGATGAGCGATACGATTGCTGCAGCAACCTTGCAAATCCGATCTATTAATCGAGGTTAAGAGTCGAGCAATTTTAGTTTATCCACTATGCATGCTGAGATTTTTGGGACCCACCCAAACACGTAATACAATACATACTAGTACTGAATTCCTTGTAATAAAATCCGTGATTCAAATTTAGGTAAGATGGAATTAGTCAGGGTCAATAGTGAATTATTAATTTTTTTTTCATAGTTATTACATTGCGCGTCCATAATTTATTCATTCATTCTCAGTTGTAGTTAATCTGTTGCGAGCCAATTACCTGGTTGCAGAATTGCCCCTTAACTCATCATTTTTAACTCATCAGCTGTACAATCGTATTTGTATTTATTCATTCTTTTCTCGTAATAATTGGGAATTTATTATATTATGGAGGCAAAAATAACTTTATTTATTTATTTTAAGTTACGACGTTTTGCTATTCTTCTTTAGTATCTATATAGTATCTAAATATGCATCAAGCAATGCGTTTTCTTTCCGTTGCCAGCTTAAGTAAAAACAAATTGAATTTTTTTTTTTAAGAATCGAGATGTACAGATTCTTTTAAAATACATTTAGATATTATTTTATGAGTAGAAATATTTTTTACACATTACTTAACATTCAAGTCATAGCCATTCTAGGCGAAATAAATCTAAATGTTTATTTTCTTACATCAACTTAATTTTTTCTGGCGGCAATTGTATTTTTGACGTTTAATTTTTAGGTTAGGTTTAGGTTTTAGGTTTGGTTGGAAATGTGTCAAACTCGAAAGCGTGCTCGGCGACGGATCATATATATTAACGATTGCTTCAAAAACGCTGTATGCAGCGCGTGGTTTTGCCATTATCAATTTAAAAAAATAAGCAATTCGTATGAAAAACAGCAGGCAATGGGCGATAGTTGATCACGTAATACACCTACTAATAGCCACGCAGTGGCATTGTCGGCTGAGGCGGCGCAGTCCAGCAGACACCAATGGCGCTAATGGTAAGAGGACAGTATAACGATGGTCGATTGCTTAACTCCTAGCTATTATTTATTATCATGAACCGAAGTTTCGTGAATTTTTGTAGTTTTTAGCGCGGACATTTGTTGGTTGCTGCCAACCACCAAATATTTGTGTGGATCTTTCAAGTCTTTGAATAAGGGTGTTTCACATGTCTCTGTGTTTGCTATAATGCCAGGATTATCGAGTAATATAGATTGTCAAGAGATATTTGATGTATTACAAGACGCACATTGCAGAGCACTCACTGTGCAGCGAGCGTTGCGTGATTAGTGGAGACGAGGCGAGGTGCGAGCGATGTCATCGATGACGATAAAAAATCCGAGTAAAAGTGGTGACGGCGGGAACGGGAATGGTGTCACCGGTGTGTAATGAGGGAGATTTTCACAAAAATTGGCAAACGTTCAATCGCTTTAATAGCCCCGCCGTGCGCTCATCCACACACCGGCTCCGCGGACTACACTCATCTCGAAATATTACCGCGATACTTTACAACCGGCACGGAAATATTCACCCAAAGCGCTTTCCGTCATGGCGACCAGACTCGCGGAAAGTTTTTTCTGCGAAAATGTTCGTGTGGGAGATCATGTCTAGCGATAATTATACGAGTAGAGTCACTCGAAATGGCTCACTGACCCTGTTTAAGTCTCGGATTTTTTACGATTATTATTTTTTGCATTATTTTTTTACAATACGTAAATTTTAGTTGGTTATCTGGTGGATTTATATACTTATTTTCCTAAGCTGAAAGTACACTTTATAAGACATCGGTACAGGGCTCATAAATATGTACATCATTTGATATAAATTATTTACCTAAGAGTTCATACTGCAATTCTTGATTGTCGTCACATAAAATTCTTGCGTATACCTACAATAATGACGCCTCAACTGAGTGAGCCGTCAGTTGCAGACTTCCAACAGATCCGCCGGTAATACAAATGTATCTTTTAATCGAATAGTCCGTTCTGTTGTGCCTGCCTGTTGTATTTTGGTGTCACTATTACCCGGTTTACTCTTTTGGTACCACCACTCGCACGAATATTCTGAATAGCAACGGAAACTGTGATACGCTCGATCAGACGCGCAAAATCAACTAATTATACCTTTCAGATCAGAGCGGGATCAATAGGGTACTTTATCTCGGAGGTCCAGCAGTACTGTCAGAAACAGGCCCGATATAGCTGAGTTCAATCAAACCATAAAAATATCGGTATTTCAAAAAGTATACGTCAGTACAGCAAGTGCTTTCAGGTTGATGTTGCTAAATAGGTGCTATATAAAACGAAAATAAATATTATAAATAGACATTTTCCAAGTAGAAGGTATAATTAATTGTATTAATAAACGAGGAACAATAGAAGTGAATACAAAATCATTAATAATTATAAATTAGGTAGATGGGTAAGAGTATTTTTCTCACATTGAACTGTGTGCGTGCTTGAGGGACCCGCTTTATATTTCGCAGTAACAATGTATAACTGTCAGGTTTGTTTATAAAGAGTGCATTGTCTTACCTTTTTATGGAGTATTGGTTGTTACTTTTTCTCCGGTCGTATTGTTTTTATGCCATTGTGCGGATGGACCGTTATCTGGCTGTTAGATGTGTATTTGCGAAGGGTTTTCATACATTGACACGATAATAATATACGTATGTATCTGAATTTGAAGAACATCACCGTAGAAGCTCGTGACGCCTAAAACATGAATATAAATTAATTATGAAATATACAGGGTGTCTTATATGTAGCTAGTAGTAGCGAGTAGACGTTTAAGAATGTTCTTAGGTTTTCACGGCCACTCAGAATCTTCAAGTTTGTGTTTATTGGGGTATTATGCCGTGTTGTTACGACCTTTCGGGCCGACGTTTCGGATCCCATTGCAGGGTCCATCATCAGGGCTGATGTGTTGTCTTGAATGTTGGTGTTGTGGTTAAGTATCGGCTTGCAATACCGTGCCGAAGTCATGATGTGTTTGTATTGTGTTGTATGTATGATTCATCTGTTGTCTGATCACTATCTCTGCGGAGTCTGCGACGAGAATGACTTTGAAGCGCCGGATACCAAGATGTTTTTAATTTGAGACCATCATCTCTATTAATGTTTATCGGATGCTTGTAGATTTCTAGTGCTTCCTTGATAAGACGCGCATGGTGACTCTTAGGCTTTCCAAGGATTTTCGGTTCGAATGCAAAATGATGGCCGGTATCCAGAAAATGCTCAGCCAGTGCTGATTTTTCTGGATGACCGAGTTTGCATGCCCGTTTGTGCTCGTTGACCCTTTTGGAAATGGTACGCGCCGTTTGCCCCACGTATACTTTATCGCAGTCTTGACAATCGAGTCTATACACACCGTCCGTTTCTAAGCGATCTCGATCCTTTGCTGATCTCAACATATCTTTAATTTTGAAGTTGGTTGGTAAAGATATGTTGAGATCAGCAAAGGATCGAGATCGCTTGAGAAAAGGACGGTGTGTTATAGACTCGATTGTCAAGACCTGCGATTAAAGTATACGTGGGCAAAACGAGCGCGTACAATTTCCCAAAAAGGGTCAACGAGCACAAACGGGCATGCCAACTCGGTCACCAGAAAAATCATCGCAACGGGACTGAGCATATTTCTGGATTGCCGGCCATAAGTCTTGCATTCGAACCGAAAATCCTTGGAAAGCCTAAGAGTCACCATGGAGAGTCTATCAAGGAAGCATAGAAATCTACAAGCATCAGATAAACATTAATGAGACGGTGATGGTCTCAAAATTAAAAAACAGCTTGGTATCCGGCGCTTCAAAGTCATTCTCGTCGCAGACTCCGCAGAGATAGTGATCAGACAACAGATGAATCATACATACAACACAATACAAACACATCATGACTTCGGCACGGTATTGCAAGCCGATACTTAACCACAACACCAACATTCAAGACAACACATCAGCCCTGATGATGGACCCTGCAATGGGATCCGAAACGTCGGCCCGAAAGGTCGTAACAACACGGCATAATACCCCAGTAAACACAAACTTGAAGAGTAGACGTTTCTTCTTCTTCTTTTTATTCTTTATACTTTTAGTGAAATGTTGACAGTTACGGAGATAAACGACATCAAAGTTTCAATATTACTAGCTTAAATTTTATAAAACATTAAAGCTACCAAAAAAAGTAGTTTTATTTCAAACATTAAAAATTCACTCAATAAGATATGAGTCAAATAAAATGATTAAAATCGTGCAAAAATTTTAAAAACATTTTTTGTGAGGTTTTTGACATTTTATGAAGGTCGTATTATCGAAAATTAAATTTTAATATTCCATTTATGTTACTGCTGGGGTAGTCCGACGTTTTACAAAAAATAAGTCAGAAATATTAGAAAAACAACATAAACTTTGATTAGTGATGGTATTTTAACCGGTGACACAGTAACCGTTATTTGAGATTTTTATCTGATTGCGTCGATGATTGGCAATGGATTTTTTACAATTTGACGGATAACCGCTGATACTAGACAACAATTATGTCTTAGTTATCAGTCATCGTTACAATCACATGTAAATCCCAAATAACTGTACAGACTAAAAAAACGGTTAAAATCATTGACGTACTAAAATATAGACACCTTCCATACTAACTGGCTTTCATATGTAGCAAATATTGCATTGAAAGAGACAACAAATCACGTAAAAATCAGGTAATTTGAAGTCACGGTGACTAAAATAACATACTCATTCTTACAATAGCGTATGATACTGTGTTATTTTTTCCCAGGGCCTTTTTTTCGGCGTTGCGTCGCGCCCGATCACAAAAAAGATGCAAGTAAGGCAATTACCTTACTTTTGAGTTGCCAAGGTTTCACGATTGTAACGTATCTAAAGTTTATTATATCATCAGTCAAAATAACGGTTTGACCATCACTAACTTTGATGTTGCTTATCTCCGTAACTGTCGATTCTATTATATTCAAAATTGAATGAAAAAGACTCCCCCGAAGTATTTGCGACTAGTTACGAGACACCTTGTATAATAAAGCTATATTATAGATGAAAATATTTTTTTAAATTAAAATATTAAAGGTATAACTATATTTAAACATTCTTTGATATAATAAATAAATACAACGAAAGTTTTATATCAAGTCGCATAAATGGGAAATATCATTTGAATAGCTTGTTGGTCTTGTGGCTAGGACTCTCGCCTCGTGATTCAAAGGTCGCGGGTTCGAACCCCACTCCAGACCAACACATTAGTCTTATTTTCATAGCATATATGTGTATA
>JADDOH010019196.1:0-17006 GCA_016648135.1 Agrypnia vestita
CTTACATATGAAATTGGCGTTTAGTATGGGAGGAAAATAAAGCCGATTTTTTTTTTATTATAATATATTTATTTAATCAAAGTATGTACCATTGCTATCTATGCACTTTTGCCATCTCATAGGTAGTTCATCGATCCCTTTACTAAAAAAACCATTCGGACGGGAATCAATAAAATCTTTGAAGGCGGTTTGGACTGCCCCATCGGAGTTGAATTTTTTCCTTTGCAAGAAGTTATCCAAATTTCGAAAAAAATGGTAATCTGTTGGGGCAAGGTCCGGAGAGTACGGTGGATGTCTTAGACATTCCAATTGAAGCTCCTCTAATTTGGTAGCCGTCTGTTGTGCAGTGTGTGGTCTAGCGTTATCATGAAGCAGCAGTGGCCTAGAGCGATTAACCAGCCTCGGTTGTTTAGCAGCTAGCTTTTCCATCATGGTTTGCAGTTGCTGACAATAGACATCTGCCGTAATCATATGGCCAGATTTAAGATTTAAAATCCCTTCATTATTGTGCCGGTTGAGTAATGCAACGCAGCAGTCAACGCGCGTTTGTTGATTTGCTTCACTCAATTCGTGAGGTACCCACCTTTCAAGCTTTTTCACCTTACCAATTTGCTTCAAGTGGATTAAAACAGTTTTATCACTAACACCGCAGCCTGCAGCTAACTCGATGTGGTTTGCGATGGATCCGCTTCCACAATAGCCTTCAATTCTTCATTATCAACTTTGGTCTCCGGCCGTCCACGGGGCTTGTTCTGCAGGTCGAAATTTCCAGAACGAAAACGTTGGAACCAAAAACGCACTGTGTTTTCTTTTGCGGCACCGTCGCCATACACATCATTAATCCTTCGAGCCGTTTCTGCAGCACTGGTGCCACGGTGGAACTCGTACTCATAAATAACGCGATATTTCAAGTTTTTCATTTTGTAAACTGAGTGACGCAAAGAAAAAAACAATTGAGGAAAAAACAAATGAATTATAATTTTCAAAACACAAATACATGAGTAAATAGCTGTATAAATTTGGATTTGGAATTCCTAACCAAAGAGAAGATATTTGAGATCAAATTTGCCAGTACGGCAAAACATCAATTTCATATGTAAGGACCTAATATGTACTTGTTCACATGACTCAGATCTCAGATCACTGGTAGTTCGTAAGTAAAGCGGTGTTACCGTTGATGACGTAAAATAATACAACACAGTTTTTTTATTTTTTTTATTTTTATTTTTTTTATTTAACGCCCTTATGGGCTTTTACAATATACAGAATATTTTTTTTTAAAAAATAACATAAGACAGTTAAAATAATAATACAGTTAAAAGATACAATAATAATAGTTAAAAGGTAATAATAATAATAATAATAATGCAGAAAAACATAAGAAAAACATAAAAAACATAAGATAAAATAACAATAAAGTTAAAGGTACAAATAATAATAGTTAAAGGTAAAATAGAAAGATTTATTGTCCATTTCCATTTCGTTGGGATGTAAACAATTGCATCAGCTTTGTCCTATAAACAGTTATACAATCAGCAAAAATGTCAGCCGCCTCTGCATGCTCATTCCCTAATGAGTGTAATCTGGGAATTACAGAGTTTGCTAATGCATTAGTTCTGACATTTCCACAATAATAGAACAATGCACTGTGTCTTGATGACCTCGATGGAGCATATAAGTCGATCAGACTATTAATCTGGGGGCAATCAATCAAACTATTTACGATCCTATAAAGAAATAAACCATTTTAACCAGTTTGCAACCTGATTTAATTCCTACAATACAAAGACAAACGAAATCTAATTTAAATATAATAATTATGTTGTCTGTCCGTGAACTTGCTAGGATGACAACTTTAGGTAATTAGAGTGTGACATGCAATCGGCGCGCGGCTCATATAGCGCGGCAAGGGTCGTTATTAGTTATAATTATTTCCCGTAATATTTCACTGGTGTACGTCTGGTAGCACAATAAGTAACACAATAGACATTAATTTAAGTAACGCTAATTTCTTGGTACACAGAATTGTTTCACGGGAAGTTCTATACGTTTGAACAACGTTACATCTTGTTTAAGAAAATTACTGAGAGCTTGTTAATTTTGAAACAATTATTGGGAGGTCACATGAAATACTCTTAAAAATTATTGTAACGAAATAGTAACAAAAATAATTGCGCACTGTCAGAGCCTCGCGACAATTACACGATCGTAATTTCTCGTACATTCTATGACATCCTGGGACGTACTATAACTCTGGAATTAGCTACAACATTCGAGGAACATTTAGAACAGTCGGAAAGTGAAGTTAACACACTGGCGATGGTCGAAAAGTCAACGTTTTCCTATAAAAGGCGAAGCCGTGTCACGGCCACTTGTGATTATTTTGAACCGGCGCGATATTAGCGACAGATCGTAGCGATCGATGTGGCCAGCGTAAATGTAAACGAGCGACAGTAAATTAAGCTAACTACTTACTTTACGTGCGATAGATGAACGGAGTTTACTCAAAAGCGTTAACAAGCGATAATAAAGTATTTAAAAACGAGTGATATTACGAAATATTATATAACAAGTGTCGAGTGATTTTGTGAAATAGTTATAATAATCAATGAATAGTTAATTAATTTCCAGTGTTTTCATTTGCCTCCTCTTTAGGAGGCAAATGAAAACACTAGAAACAAAACAAAACACAACCGTGTCTCTTCAAGTAAAAACGTAATTTTCGTAACAAACCTCGAATTATTTACTAACATGTTATATTGTCACGGGACGTGGAAAGCCACGTTTGAGATCCGGTTTGGAACGAAATTTAAAAAAAAAAGATTTTTTTCTATTTTTTCATGTGGTAACTAGAGTGTGACATGCAATCGGCGCGCGGCTCATATAGCGCGGCAAGGGTCGTTATTAGTTATAATTATTTCCCGTAATATTTCACTGGTGTACGTCTGGTAGCACAATAAGTAGCACAATAGACATTAATTTAAGTAACGCTAATTTCTTGGTACACAGAATTGTTTCACGGGAAGTTCTATACGTTTGAACAACGTTACATCTTGTTTAAGAAAATTACTGAGAGCTTGTTAATTTTGAAACAATTATTGGGAGGTCACATGAAATACTCTTAAAAATTATTGTAACGAAATAGTAACAAAAATAATTGCGCACTGTCAGAGCCTCGCGACAATTACACGATCGTAATTTCTCGTACATTCTATGACATCCTGGGACGTACTATAACTCTGGAATTAGCTACAACATTCGAGGAACATTTAGAACAGTCGGAAAGTGAAGTTAACACACTGGCGATGGTCGAAAAGTCAACGTTTTCCTATAAAAGGCGAAGCCGTGTCACGGCCACTTGTGATTATTTTGAACCGGCGCGATATTAGCGACAGATCGTAGCGATCGATGTGGCCAGCGTAAATGTAAACGAGCGACAGTAAATTAAGCTAACTACTTACTTTACGTGCGATAGATGAACGGAGTTTACTCAAAAGCGTTAACAAGCGATAATAAAGTATTTAAAAACGAGTGATATTACGAAATATTATATAACAAGTGTCGAGTGATTTTGTGAAATAGTTATAATAATCAATGAATAGTTAATTAATTTCCAGTGTTTTCATTTGCCTCCTCTTTAGGAGGCAAATGAAAACACTAGAAACAAAACAAAACACAACCGTGTCTCTTCAAGTAAAAACGTAATTTTCGTAACAAACCTCGAATTATTTACTAACATGTTATATTGTCACGGGACGTGGAAAGCCACGTTTGAGATCCGGTTTGGAACGAAATTTAAAAAAAAAAGATTTTTTTCTATTTTTTCATGTGGTAACCCTAGGAGTGAAAGATGGAAAATTACCAAAATGATATCATTATTTATAAAATAACAAATATATAAATAATGTAGGTATAATATAATATAAATATGCGTTTTAACCACGGGGAAAACAGGCCTAATCTGGCTTATATTATTGATAATAAGATAAGATAAAAGTTCACGACAAAATTTTAGAGTGTTAGTAAGAGATTAAATACAATAACAATAATATAATCAAATAATACATCCTTAAGTAACAAACATACGTGGTGCAATAGGTATCATCTATATTCGTTTTTCAGCCGTATCAGGGCTACCTTGCTCTTGCGCTGTTAAAATAATTGTACTTCATTTTATAATACTTGCTTAGGAATAAATAATATAATTAAAACGAGTATGCACTTGCAGTTGGTCGCGGTTGGTTGGGTAAATTGTCAACAGAAGCACCGATGAAGAAGCAAAATATATCGATGATATTGTAAATAAAACATTGAAAAAATATTAACGCATAATTTTTATGATGTAAGATTTTTCATTATAATTATTTATTTTTTCTGTTGCGTCGTTCTCTGTTTCGCCAATTTAATATTTTTCACACAATATCCTTCTTCTCTTATTTTCTTTTTTAATTATTTTTCGTCGTCATCATCAATAAGCATGATGACAGTATAAAGAATAAGTAATTTTAGAGAAGAACATATTTTGAAAGGATTCTAAAAAATGATCCAGTTTTAATATACACATCGAGATTAATAAGATTTTCAATAAAAAGAAGTATAAAATTGTGCAATTCGCCATTTTAACTGAAACACCGGTCAGAGCGAATGACGTCACGCCTCAGTACCCATCACCGTGTCTTTGAACCGTTGCCATAGACACAGTGCAATGTTTACTGAGGCTTGATGTCACGTAGACGAAATGACAGCTGCGGGCGTTTTTGCCGCGAAATTAAAAATATGAAGATGAAAATGAAATTATTTGCGCAAAAACTTAGTTTATTACTGAAATAATGTTATTTTCGGTATTAGTAGACGTGTACCTACAATATAGAATGCTATTTCAAAGTCTGCCATCATGCCTATATGTAGATCCATTGCTGAACGAGAGAGTCCTAAATACATTTGTTGCTCTCTTCGCTCCCCTCCAGTGCTCGCTGTGTTTATTTATTTATATTTATTTATTTAACGCCCTTATGGGCTTTAACAAAATATACAAAATATAAATTTAAAAAATAACATAAGACAGATATACAGTTAAACATATTATAATACAATTACAGTTATAATACAATTGTGTAAATTTAGATTGCATTTAGATTGCATTGTTATATTATCAGCAAAAATGTCAGCCGCCTCTGCATGTTCATTCTCTAATGAGTGTAGTTTGGGTAGTACTATAATTCCGTTTGCCCAGCAAGACCTATCTATAGAAGGATCTGTAGAAGAATTCTCAAAATAAGCTGGATGGACAGAGTTACGAATGAAGATGTTGTGGCTCGGATGAATAAAGAGAAAGAAGTTATTAAAACAATAAAAATCCGAAAACTTCAATATCTAGGACATGTGATGAGACATCCAGAGAAATACGAGATCTTGCATCTCATAATGCAGGGAAAGATTGCCGGAAGTCGGGACCCTGGAAGAAGGAGGACTTCATGGCTGAAAAACTTGAGACAGTGTCCTTAGGTTTTCACGGCCGTTCAGAACCTTCTGTGTATAGTTTTCTGGGATATTCTGCCGTGTATATGTGACCTCTCTGGCCAACGTTTCGGATCCCATTGCAGCCCATTGCAGGCATTGATGATGGACCCTGCAATGGGATCTGAGACGTTGGCCAGAGAGGTCACATATACACGGCAGAATATCCCAGAAAACTATACACAGAAGATTGAGACAGTGGTTTGGCCAGTCTACTGTGGAGCTGTTTCGGGCCGCAATAAACAAAGTCCGCATAGCCAACATGATAGCCAACGTCCGATAAACGGACAGGGCACGAGAAGAAGAAGAAGCAAGACCTAGTTGTCCTCTGGGTCTTTTTTTGTATCCTGGATATAATTTATTCATGTTATTTTTATCTAAAAGCTGCGATTCATCTTTTGGTTTATGACCGCAGATGTCGTCTGAGTGGAGCGAACCTACCACCGTCTGTACCTACATTTGATTTACGCCTGTAGATGTGATTTTTTTATGGTTTACGGTCAGAAGTGCGCCGTTCCAGGCGGTAAATGTAAATATACTCAGCTGGATAGCGATCTGGGGGGACGTTGGACCAAATGGGATGCTGCTCAATTATACAAGACGACCCGGCTGCTCTACATATCTGGACGACTCGGCGATAACCGGAGATTACGGTGGCATTACTTGAAAACGTGACGTAACGTTCTTACGATGTCTTTTATGAATTAAATTTGTTTACTAAGCGACACAGTTTCTTTGTGCCGCTCTTAAAAAATGTCATAAATGAAAAAAAGTACGTGTTTTTCCATTACAAACACCAAAGCAACCAAACAATGTGCCCCGTAAGCACGGTTTACACATACTAAATCGATTGTCTTTTTACTCCCTTTATATTAACTCGTGGCGTCTGCTTGCTTGCCTTCAACAAAAACTTTGGATCGATTTTTGACCCTTTTCCCGTGATCCAATCGAGCGGAAACTTGGCAAGTAGGTAGACTGGTGGCGAATTATCGTATAATTTCGGATTTTTAGAAATTTTATTGGTTTTTTCAAACTAGAATCATTAGAAAAGTTTGATTACGGCGGCCCGATAACGTCGCGGAATATTTTCTAAATTTGAATTACTCCGTCGGTATTCATAATAGGTACTTCACTACGAATGTCGAAAATCTAAATTGACTGAAAAATGTTTCTGGAATTTAATCTTCAAAGCATGAAGTGTCTTATCAAAGCTCAAAACATCTGAAATTTTAGAAATATATTAAATTACTGTAAGTTTAGTGTTATGTTATATGTTTTAATTCGTCTTTAATAGTTGTTATATTTTACAAAGAAAGGGAGTATAATAAAAACTTGGTTTTTATGGGTTACTTTTTTACTCCCTTTCTTTTAACTCATAGCGTCTGCTTTCTCATTTGTATTGTTTCCAATTTGAAAAACCGTTAAAATTTCGAAAAATTATTTTTTTCATACAATGCACTATTAATAATATTTAAAAGATCAAATTATAGTTTCTTTTATATACGTTATATTCAAAAGCGTTACATTTATTTCTTATAAACCCACTCACGAGTAAAATTTGTTAATAAAGAATTCATTTCTAAATCAAATTTACTGATGTTGGACGGTCTTTATATTGTTCTGAACATAATTAATTTTATTTTATCATAAAAAGTGTAATGACGAATCATGTCATGTTCAAAATATTAAAAAAAATATTTATCCTCTGTACGATAATTGCATTCTAGGACCAATCTATCAGGGTCAGAAATGACCTGTTGAAAATAAAGTGAATTACTATTATCTTCTTTTGAGCTTTGTGAATCACTTTAAAATGAAATGCATGGAAATAAATATATTCATGTTCTCAGGTTTTCACGGCCGTTCAGAATCTTCTGTTAGTAGTTTTCTGGGATATTATTCCGTGTATATCTGACATCTCTGGCGGACGTTTCGGATCTCATTGCAGGGTCCATCATCAGGCTGATGTTGGACCCTACAATGGGATCCGGATCGTCGGCCAGAGAGGTCAGATATGCACGGTATAATATCCCAGAATTTACTTTTGTATTGCACATTATTGTAGGCGCGCAGTTGTCAAGAGCGCAATTGTCGGGACACCGGAGTCAGGAGGTTAAGAAGGCCAAAGTAAAGGTTAATTGATAATGTCTTCAAAGACATATCCGTCATAGAAATTCAGTACTAAAGCGAAACCACACTTAGGTAATAGAGATGCATATAGGTATGTATAATTCTTGAGGCTATTAGAGATGGAAGAGTTTATTTCAATGATTTCAATGATTTCAATGATTTCAATGATTTCAATAATTTCAATGATTTCAATGTTTTCAAGTATTTCAATGATTTCAAAAATTTAAATGATTTCAATAATTTCAATGATTTCAATGTTTTCAATGATTTCAATGATTTCAATGATTTCAATGATTTCAATGATTTCAATGATTTCAGTGATTTCAATGATTTCAATGATTTCAATGATTTCAATGATTTCAATGATTTCAATGATTTCAATGATATCAATGAGAAGATGTTGGTGAATATTTGTAGTTAAAAAGGTGAAGAAAATATATGAAGCGAGTCTGATTATGGATGATGATGACGATTATGATGAGATAAAATAAATTCGATTGTACCTAGATACACTTCGAATAATTCGTGTCTCCGTTTCCTGTTTCCACCGACACGAGGGGGGTCGAGTTGAATTGAATTAATAATTCACAATATTGTGTGAATTAATTACATTATAGTTCCAACAAGAGGGCCATTTAAGGGTGTGAAGGGTGTTGAGGCATTCCCGACGAAAACGGGCACGTCTTCTGTCATGGATCTGAAGGGACCAAACCCCAATGGAACCGGGGTTCTTCCTCGACCACCATCTGCATACTAATCAGCACAAAACAGGTCGGTCCTGGCCTGCTCGGCTGGTCACTGCCAGGGATGGGAATTATGGAGAACAAGCCGGGGAGCAGGATGGTCAAAAATATTAATGAGTTTTGTTTAGCTAAAAAAACTCACCCATAAAAACCAAGTTTTTATTATACTCCCTTTCTCATTTACTAGTGGAAAATGGTTTGGCGCTTAACCTACGCGTTGGGCTTCGGGCGACGCTACGAAAGGGAGAAATAAAAAATTTCCAAGATATTTTATCTACCAGACGCGTCGCAGTCTTACTCGGTTGTATGAAAAAACCATTAAAAATTTGAAAAATCCAAAATTATACAATAATTATTAATTTTTTTAACGAAAATTTGATAGATCTTTTTGATCGTCACCACGAGTCTGCTTGCAAAGTTTCAGCTCGATTGGATCACGGGAAAAGGGTAAAAAATCGATCCAAAGTTTTTGCGTCAAAGAAACAAACAGACGCACAGTGGTCGGAAAAGATAATCTGAGCGAGCGAAATTATTTTAGTGTTTATTTGTATTCTATACCCATTAAATAATAATAATAAACCAATATAAAGATATAAAAAATAAAATAAATGTAGTATTGAAAACTTGATTATACCGCCTAACCGCACTTTATATTTAACTCTAAACTTGTCTTCGTGACGTCCACAATTGATCCACTTTCGACGTATTTGTCCACAAAAATTTAACAAAGCTTTTTTTAGTATCCCTTGTTGTATTAATCGCCCTTAAAACAGATTTTTTTACTTCCTTTAGAAAAGTCTTGCTCCTTTAACCATACTCCAAACAGTTTTTTCCTTGGTAATCCTAGAGCTGGAATATAAATAAATTCTGAATACAGGCGTACCGAAGTGCACTCCGATTGATTTTAAATCTGTCGCCAAGCTATTAGAGAACGATAGTTTACAACATTTAGAATCAATACAGGTCCATCCCAGTTTTGGCAGTCTAAGGCATGCAGAAAAAATTTACGATATTTTGTTAAAAATAAATCGTAGCTTTGTAGAATAATAATTGAATAAAAATGTGGATTATATTAAAAAAAGTTACCTAAGTTTATCTATTCCATAGTTAGAAGAACAAAATTCAAAAACATAAACACACCACTTTGGTACAAACACTCGTATCCGACTGACAATAACTCAACTTTATTTTTTTGCAACAACATGTCACTACCTGCTCGACTAGACACGAGGGGTTTACTCTAGGTAATTAACTATTAATGGGACTTTATTACCCAAGGAACAATGTTTATTTCGCTGCATATATTTTATTTTTATTACGACTTTCGTTTTTTGAATTTTGCGCGCACAGAATCTAATTTCCAACCTTTGTGAGACGCCACGAGTAAAAAGGGAGTAAAACATCTCAAATTTTATAATTGCAAATAGAAGGGTGTCTCGTAGCTAGTAGAAAAAGCTTTAGGGTGCCTTTTTCATTAAATTTTGAATAGAAAACATCCTTTATTCTTTGGGTTGAAATGTCAACTTGTCAATTACGGAGAAAAGCGACATCGAGAAACGAGGTGTACCTAGAGATTATTTAAAAATACGTTTAGATATTATTTAATGCGTACTTTTTTTATTGAATATATATAAATATACAGGGATATTTGGAAAACATTAATAACCTCGCAGGACTACATTCCTGCCTCGATTATGAGTCGAAAATGTTCAAGCTATCATGACAATATATAGTTATGGAGATATGCGACATCAAAATTTGTATTTTTTTAAAAATATTTTTGACTTATTTTTTGTACAACGTTGGACTATCATTACAAGTTAAATAAAATGATAAAAACCCTGAAAAAATTCCAATTGGAATGTCCAATCCAATCGAAGGTTTTTATTTTTTTATTTGACTTGCAATAAAGGGAATGAATTTTTCATATTCGATATAAGTTAGTGTAATGATAGTCCAATGTTTTACAAAAAATAAGTCATAAATATTCACAAAAAAATACAAACTTAGATGTCACATATCTCCACGTTTGCTTGAACATTTTCGACTCATAATTATGGCAGGAATATGGGTCTGCGAGGTTATTAATGTTTTCCAAATAACACTGCATATTAGAGTCTATTAAATAAGTAATAAATTGATATTTATATTTTCTTACGTCAATTTTATTTTTTCTACGACTAAGGTTGGAAATGTATCAAACTCGAGTGCATGCAAGGTGACATCTTTATTATAATTGCTCACAAAAACGATGCATGCAGTGCGAAACATTTCACTTGCCAGTTTCATAAGTCTTGTAAAGCAGCAGGCAATGCTAGCCAATCGTAGACACTATGGGCCGCGAAGCGTCTACCGTCTGATGGCCAATTACAGACACCAATGGCCGCCCGGGCGCACAAATTGCCGCGCAGCGACTACCAACAGCCATACATTTGTACAATGTAAAAGGATCATTGTACTTACAATGTTGATAACCCGTCACAGACTTAAAACATTCGTATATTTAAATGAATGATAATCGCGTTCTCAAATTGAATTCTGTAGGCACGTGAATCCGTGTAAGTAAATTCGAAAATGCCGCTTGACAAGACAGCTTTTATCGGATGCGCTAGGTGGTTACTGCAGAAATCTGCAGTTACCGACCCGACCTTTGCGTCGCAGATCATAGATTTCGGATTTCGGTTATTCCGGTGTTAGTTTGACAGCCGGTTACGCGGTATTCTAGAAGTAAACAGAACAAATTGTGAGTCATTTTAATTTTTAATAGTTTTTGTTTAAACCTATTGTATATCTTGTAATATAATATGCGTGAAATCGATAAATTATATTATATGTGCGTTTGAAATCAACTGCTGTCAAAATCGATACGATTTGATGTTATTATTTTAGGTTAGATTCGGAAGCCTTGTCTAAAAATCGTTTATAACACTGTTTGACAATATATTTCTCTTTTGATTATTCCAATATTGTATTGATGTGCAGAATGCATTTCTATCTTTAAAAATAATCTTTATGCTAATTCAGTTGAACTTCAATGAACTTGACAAGTTTTAGATGTATTCGTAATATCGTCCGAGTAAAGATGTAGGTAGTGTGTTTTTTATGCAACCGATACATTAACTTGTGACGTGTGACGTCATAACAAATTTCATAAAATGGTATTCTTCTGTTGCGTGAGATTCTAGTGCAATAGTAATAAAATTCCGCTCCAACTAAAGAACGTAGCTTCCGCCTATCCTCAGCGTACAAAATGATAGAATCGGCGATACAAGCAGTGTCCGTGCTTTCAGAAGGTTTTTGTATTTCAACCTCATGATATTTCCAGGCAAATCACGCGACACCAGCATTTTCCGATAAATTTGAGCATTTTATACTTTTTTTAAATCGATGTTGTTTGGTCGTGCATTTTTGAATGCGAGAGTCAGTTAGGAACTCATTTTGGATACGTTTGTCGCATATTAGAGTTCTTTATCTAAAAAAATATATATTTACTAGGTACTTTAAGTGCATATGACAACAATTAAACAGGTCCTACCGCTTGTAAACTTAATTATATGCAGGTATCTTTTACATTTGTAAACAATAGTGAGTATCTATTTGCTTTAATTAATAGTCTTGCTATAATACAGTAAAATACTAGTGTAGCAGGCAGGGCATCACATGTAGTTTTACTTTGCTGCCAAGACCCTCAGCAACAATGATACATGGTCATATATTTTTGTAAACACTATAAAATGTTGTCATCTATAAATGTAAAAAAACAAAAAAAAAAATTAAAATTAATTCGTAATATTACCTACTATACATGTAAAAGGTCAGAGATATTGTTGAGGTTTCTTATTTCTTTTATTTTTTATTTTTGATGAGATACTAAGGCCCGAATTCAGTGACAATACTTAAATGATTTATAGGTTGAGGTAGGCCTCAAAAGTGTTATTTGCACTGAAAATTACGCTTTTAAGGCCCCAGACCTCTGTGCGCGCGCGGTACGAGGGTGTATTTTTCAAGCAAACGATACATGGAATTTTTTTTATTTATTACTCATAGTATATAAATACATATTGAAGACTGCATACAAATTTTTGTACTCAAATCTAAAGTATAGTTATCGGTGTACGCTGCTTCCAAGAGGACACTCTGACGAATTTGTCGCTCGACAGCTATTAAGCCATAGGGTACAGCCGAAAAATAAAATAAAAATATATTTAGAAAGTAGACATATAGTTTTATAGCATCACGTTGGGGAATTTTGATTGACAACTTGTCGAAAAATATTAATGTCCGAATAGCACCACTTCTTCTTCAAACTGTATAAATCAATTTGTAAATAAAATATTTGGTCTTTATTTGAAAATATACGAGATTAAGTGTACCAAAGATAACTCTATTGCATGAAAACTAAAATAGTGTTTCGGGGTTATATTTTTTTGATGTTATAACAATACATTTGTTCATATTTTTAAAAGGAAATGCTTCAAGAGTAAATGGATCTATCGTAATAAAATTGAGTAAAAGCCTGTTTAGCTGTGGCTTTTGCAAAATGATTTCATAAGTTTACGTGTTAAATTTAGCAAAATCGAGAGCAAATACGAAATTCGTGTACTGGGGCCTCAAACATTGTAAGGTGTACATCAGACGCATGCAGTAGGAACATTGAAGCATGACTTTTTTGTAAACGTATACCTATACTGTAAAAAAAATAAAAGTCAAATAGTTATGCTACAGATTTTTATGATTTATCAAAATACGAATACTATGATAACAATTGTGATAGAAATATTACGAAATATATGTTGTATTCCGAATTTTTTTCCAAACAATTGGTTACGTAAAAGTCATGCTGCGATGTTCCCACTGCACGCCCCTGGTGTACACGTACGTAAGCGGAACACAACCGATATCGTGGGCACGATAACTATTATCAGACTTGAACCTGAACGATGAAACATTTCCGAAAAAACACTTTCTAAACTCACGATAAGATCGTATTTATTCTAGACTAAAAAGAAAAAAAATTCCCGCGTTTTTACCCACACGATACTTTTGGCAAATGCCGGAAATATTTTTTTTGCATTCGTATTAATTTGATATCATTTTATTGATATAATTGGTAAATAAATACATTGTTTTCACCACTTATTTAATAAAAATATAAACTCGTTTCAGGGACAATGGTCCCTACGTCAGGATACAATGTATATTAAAAAATTAAAAATCAAAAAATGAAGTGAGTATAGACAATAAAAAAATAAAACAATTTATGGGAAATAAATTTGTACTAACATGAAAACAAATTAAAAAGACAACTATTTGTAAAAAGGACTTTTTTATAAATAGTATAATGTAATATTCAATTTACTATTAACACTTTCTCTTATTTTCAAAATTTCTAATTTATCCAACTGTAATCCTGTGTTGTATACCCTTATTTATATCAAAATAATGATCCATAACCAAAAAATGATTCGCAAATTCGGAATAATTATTGCTTATTAAATACCTTTATAATAACAATAATTACAATCATTACAAATCAATTTATAAACACCCGATTTTTTCAAAGAATCATCCTTATCCTTATTATTTAATGCTGGTCAGACCCGGCGTTGCACGGGTTATGATTAAGTAAAAAATAAGTTTGTGAGGGAAAACAAAGGTTCCCCTATTCTCTAAAAAAACAATGTTTCCATTTAATGTTAACATAAGTTATTGTAACATAAACGTAATACTTAGATATATGGTATCGCAGACTTTTTTGTAGATATTAATGTGCTTTATAAAACTGTGGTAGGTACATCACTTTGCTCTATTGTCAAAAATTTCCGCAGCGTACGCGATATAAGGTTTTTGATATTTTTTTCACACGTTGGGTTACATTAATGAAGTTTTCATACGGATCCCTAACGTTTTTGAAAATATTCTATAGCCCATGTTCATCAGGGATAATGTCGGTTTCTAAATGTGAAAGAATTTTTTAAATCGGTCCAATAGTTTTGGAGCCTATTCAATTCAAACACACAATCAAATCTTTCCTCTTTATAATATTATTAGTATAGATATACTTTAAATTTATTATTAATATACATAGCTGGTTGAATAGAATTCGGATTTTTTTAAACTATTGAATATAAGTAATGAAGGGACCACGGCCCTAAAACATGTTGATATTTTCAATAAAGTATATTTTTAATAATTAATTAATTGTGGGGTATAAAATATAAAAGCAAATGTAGCAATATCAAAAAATAAAAAAAATGTTTTGAATGCTGTTACCGAGTATTACTAATGTAACTATGTAAAATGTACAGAATTTTAGATTTTATGTATCTAATCCTTCCAAAGTCACGTTTCCTATAAATGTATAGGCTTATGTTTCCTATAAAATCTCGAATTCGGTACATTATAAATTACTAATCCTCGACAACAGCGTACAATTTTTTTTGGATACTGCTGCCTATGCTTTTATGCCCCACAATTATATTGTCACGTGTCGTGGCTGCAGGAGGAATTAATGACACGCTGGAATTTAATAACTGATTTATTGATTACTGAATAATTAATTAATCGAATGTACAAAGTCTCTTAACACAATTTAACTTAACGCTAATATTTGAATTAAACTGTTTCGCAAAGTTATCACACGTAAATAGACACTTTATATTCGCTTTAACACTTTATTCACTAGAATATTCCATCCAATTTCCGCACATACTTATTTCGCTTCGGTTTATTTCGCTACGTAAGAACATTCCAGAATATTCGCTGTCGAATTACGGCTCGCCTGGCCGTCCTGGCAACTCGCAACTCGCGGCTACCTTCGCTTTGGTATCGTTGTAAACGCGCCCGAAAAAAAACAAGTCTCCTACTTCCGCGCACGGTCCTATTTATATTCGCTAATATTGGGCGTTCCAGGCGTTTTCAGTGTTTACGAAAACGTCCTCGTGGTTTTCAGACTTTTCTCGATGTTTCCCGTAAGCCGTAGATTATGCTAGGCCGTTCTGGAATCTTCGGTAGTATTGTGATCATTTCAAACATCTGTCACTTGACACGAGTGCCTGATCTTTTTAGCCTCGTTATAATATTAAAAATGTGACCACAAAATGTTTCTCTCTTTTTGAAGAAGTTGATATTATGAATCTGTTTATATATACTGGAGATAAGACTGAAGCAGAAGCGGTTGCTACGAAATCGTTTACTTCAATATTTAATCGACGATGTACCTTTTATCATCTCTGACTATGTCTTTGTAGGTTTTGGTCTGACGGTAGGAATGATAAAGTAAATACGAAGATCCATTAAATACGTCAGCGGGGTAGTGGATCCTCAAAGCGCTTCCTCCTCCCGGCGCTTCGGCCAGATGTAATAATATTTTCATTTTCCACTTCGCGCAATGGTTGCCGGTAAAGAAATCCGCGATACAAAATGAAACCTTGTTAGGAAGATATCAAATTTTCGTTTCGAGAAATTGAATTGTTGGCTGTGAGATACGAGTATAATATCTAGCTCTAGCATTGAGAGTTGCCATGGGAAATGATTGAATAAGGGTTTTGATATTCATCTCGACGTTTGTCAGGGTGACGAATGTCAAGGCGAATGTCAAATCTCCATCCAATTTGGATCAGCGTTACTATACCCGTGGTCCGTGGCATCTTGAGCATTTCGATCTGGTGTTAACTATTAGGTCCTTACATATGAAATTGGCGTTTAGTATGGGAGGAACATAAAGCCGATTTTTTTTTATTATAATATATTCATTTAATCAAAGTATGTACCATTGCTATCTATGCACTTTTGCCATCTCATAGGTAGTCCATCGATCCCTTTACTAAAAAAACCATTCGGACGGGAATCAATAAAATCTTTGAAGGCGGTTTGGACTGCTCCACCGGAGTTGAATTTTTTCCTTTGCAAGAAGTTATCCAAATTTCGAAAAAAATGGTAATCTGTTGGGGCAAGATCCGGAGAGTACGGTGGATGTCTTAGACATTCCAATTGAAGCTCCTCTAATTTGGTAGCCGTCTGTTGTGCAGTGTGTGGTCTAGCGTTATCATGAAGCAGCAGTGGCCTAGAGCGATTAACCAGCCTCGGTTGTTTAGCAGCTAGCTTTTCCATCATGGTTTGCAGTTGCTGACAATAGACATCTGCCGTAATCGTCTGGCCAGATTTAAGAAAGCTGTAGTAAACGACACCAGCTCTAGTCCACCAAACGCCCACAAGTAACTTTTTTGGAGTCAATTTTCGCTTGGGGAATGGTTTGGCTGGTTTGGCAGGGTTCAGCCATTGCGATGAGCGCTTCCGATTATCGTACAGGATCCACTTTTCATCACAGGTAATGATTCGATGTAAAATCCCTTCATTATTGTGCCGGTTGAGTAATGCAACGCAGCAGTCAACGCGCGTTTGTTGATTTGCTTCACTCAATTCGTGAGGTACCCACCTTTCAAGCTTTTTCACCTTACCAATTTGCTTCAAGTGGATTAAAAACAGTTTATCACTCAACCCCGCAGCGGCGCTAACTCGGATGGGTTTGCGATGGATCCGCTTCCACAAAGACTTCAATTCGTCATTATCAGACTTTGAGTCTCCGGCCGTCCACGGGGTTGGTTCTGCAGGTCG
>JADDOH010019197.1:0-10425 GCA_016648135.1 Agrypnia vestita
GCATATTATTTCTATTTCGGGCCCTCAGAGTATGATAATCAATTTTTATTTTAAAGGTTACACATGAGGTGTATAAAAGCGAAGGCAGCAATATCCAAAAAAGAATTTTAAAATGTTTTGAATGTCTTTGATGGTCCCCGTTAGAAGCCTCGACAACCGGCGAGCTTGCATGCGAAGATGTATGTATGAATGTGGATGAGGCGAGAGTTGTATGTCAAGACAGAAGAGTGTGGCGCTCTGCCTTCTCTGCCTACCCCCACGGGGAAACGGCATGATGGTAAGTAAATAAGTAAGTTGAATGTACTCTTGAAATATGTGTCTATCCCTTGAAAAATCATGTTTCCAAATCAATAATATATCCCTAAGTATGTATCACTTGACAAAATGGCTTCATACTTATGTGAGAGTTGATGTCAATTTTGGACTGAAATAAGCAAACACAATAATATCCAATTATGTTAATAGCAAAAGCAGCAATGTCAACTTTTTGGTAGTAAATACAGCTGTCCATATTTAAATTTGAATTAATATTTATTTATACGCTTATAAAAAAGGAAAACGGGAGTGGAAATTGTTTTTAAAAATTTATTTCAAATAAGATGTAGGTTTCGTGACAGGCTTTTTGACAACTCTTGGGTAGTGACAGTTTTTTTCATATTTTCTCACTTCAACTGACATTGCTGCCTTTGCTTTCATATCATTCATATATGTGGGGTATAAAAGCAAAGGCAGCAATATAAAAAAAAACAATACATTCATCAGGGATTACTAATTTATAATGTACTGAATTCGAGATTTTATAAGAAGCGTGGCCTTTGAATTTCTAGAAAATATGAATTTGAAAGGGATAGATGCAGCCCTCATAAGATCCACGGTGGCAGGAATGAGGGAAAGGATATACAGCTCCGGAAATATCCTTATCCTGGAAGCCCACCTTACTCCAGCATCCAGCATTGAAGCACACTGGAGAAAGATACTGGCCCCCCATAATCGACTTGCCATCGCTCGCTAAAGCCGCTATTATACGATATATTTCTATGATGTTTCTTCATGTTAATACTAATACCTATACATGTTTTCTTTTTTTTTCTTCTCTTTTAATACTGATACTTGCTTTCTCCTCTCTTTTATATGATTTTTTTTCTCTTTTGTTTTATAAAATAATTTTATGTATGTACCTACTTTTATATGGATCTGTGGGATTGCACGAACCTTCCTTCATTCTGGAATAAAGTTATATTTATTTATTTATAAAATCTAGAATTCAACATATTTTAAATAAGTAATTCTGACCTGACCTCTGAATTGGCAAAAACTGATTTATATAATTTAAAGTATACTTTAATATAATATTTATTTTTGTTACTACTTAAATTTTTATCTTAATTTTGTATGTATATTTTCTCTTCTTTTTGTTTTCTTTTATATTTAGGTATTCCTATGATTTACTTTATTATTATTGATCTACTTTCATTCTTATGCTTATGCTTTCTTTAATTGTCGTTCGTTAATATTACATAAATATCATATGAGAATAACTGCCACGGAACAGGTTTTTACCTAGTGTGGCAGTTATTAGTAAGTTGTATTAACAAATGTAAACAAACAATAAAATAAATAAATAAATGCATTTGGACATTGCTAGTCAGTACAGCTAATTGTTTAACATACTGGTATATATTTGCACCGTATTTAAAGATTTCAATTTATATAAATGAATGAACTTGGCAATAAAAAATCGGTGACTGCATTTAAAACATTTTTTTAAATTTTTTGGATATTGCTGCATTTGCTTTTATATCCCTCATATAAAATAAAAATATGCACCGTGAATATTTGAATAATTATATAAATTATTGTTTCCATTCGTCGTCAACCCTTGCAAGCATTTATTATCAAGGCAAATAAAATTAAATGGATTATGTCATTAGTTTATTGAACAAATAAATTATTATATCTGCAGTTATTAGAATGATACTGTATACTGAGATAGATTAACTGTTTTCATTTGGAGAAATGTTTTCATCGCTGCTCGTAATGAGTTTTTTTCTATATGGCGCGATGTTTATAAAATGACAACAACTTGACTATGAATAGATCAGAAGCCAACTGCACATTGTTACCGGTACGGAAGTTTGAGTTCGAAATTGTATTGATTGGTTGCTTTTGTCGACGCGGAATGAAATCGTCAGATCAGATGTTGAATGGCAAATTAGACGAAATGCAATCAGATATAAATATCAAGCTGATTTATCGCTTGGCCATTTGTACTGAAGAATGTAATCATACTGTACGAAATGCTAATATGATTGTAATAGAACACAATAATAATACTATAAAAAACAACAAGACATTGAGAAATTCCCATACTTTCCATCTGCCAATCAAAAAAACAAATTTGACATTTTATAACTCTCTGTTTACGATGTGTCATAACTTTAATGTACATTGTAATAACGCTTTTCATATTTTCTCTTTAATATTGTCATATCGTTCAACTATATATTTAACTCTGCCTTTTTCACCGAGGGTTCCGGGTTCGATTCCGAGTAAGGTCACAATGAATTACATAAATAATAAACTAAATTCTTTTTATTTTTGAGATGTGTATAGTGTATAGCTTTAGAAACCAAGCCACATAGCTTGTTGAAGCGTTAAAATAAATTAAGATATTTTAATCGCGGTACGTTAATTCTTCGATACTTTACCGAAATTGGATATTTTTTAATAAATATTTTTTTAAATAAATTTTACACGCGTCACAGTTAAGATGCATTTTTTTGGTGCTTCTTTCCTATTAAGTTTAGAACTTGTGTATAAGAACAGGAGCATTGCCACATTTTTAAATGAAAGAGGTACTAATATGAAAGATAATAATTATTATTTTGTGAAAACTAACAAACTTTGTATAAACCTGAATGTTTTTAAACGTCTACAGGTTTCAATACTCTACTGTATCTTTGTCAGGACGGATGCGCATAAATTGAATTTGTGTGCCTCATTTGTGATGGGGTAGCGGGGTGGAGTTTGATAGTAACACATTGAGATGGTGAATACTTGAATAATTGATTATTCGTTAAATTTAAAAAAAAGATACTAAATAATTAGAAAACAAGAAGATTCATAATATGGTAAAGTGATGCTTTAATTACATATTTTTATATCGTCCCTTTTGACAAGAAATATGTTCACATTTTTTCCATCTCTATTCTAGGTAAAAATCAGTCAGTGAATATTCCGTGTCTATTTTTGATTATTTAGTGGTTTAACTCACAATTCAAATATTTTCATTAGTTTTAATATCACATGTTGAATGCTTAAACCTCACCATCTCAAAGCTACTCCAATATAACTTAGTGAGTTTTACCTCTAAAAGGATGATATATTCTTGCTATAATGGACTTTTTAATATAACTATAACCTAGTTATTAATACAATACAATAATAATACACCTCTGCGAGTACAGGTCGTTCTCCTGATGACGACGAATACCACTTCAACGAAACGTCGAGAATCGTTTCTCGGAAAAACATACGGTTCGTATAAAATATCCATAACCATTTACAGTTTAATATTTATAACTATAATATAAGTTAAATAAATAACTATAACGTTTACAATAACGGACTTTTTATTTTTGAATTTCAACTTTACATTAACTTATTGATTATTAGTTATATTATATATTAATTAGTCAAAACAAAAAAGTGTATTTCGAAATCAATCTAAAATGTTATCTTTTATGTGTGCTATTTGAAATATTGTTTATTTTGAAACGGAACGAGTTCAACTATTGGATTCTTGTTACGGTTACGGATGGACATTCAAAATATTATTATTGGAGATTATTTTACATGACCATCACGTATAATTTTTAATAAAAAAAAAATCATTAGTGATCTCAATGCGTGTTTTGTTCTTGGAGTATTTCAAGTAGGTGAAAGATACCATGATCTGTATGTGATTGGATTTAAGTTCGTTATCTATGTATTTTGGAGATAAATAAATAAATTTGGAGTTTAGTTTGAATATATTTACTGTTGTACAATTAGCGACTCCTTATTTTCTCTATAACACGCGTTCTAACATCAGTTATTTGTTTACTTATATATATTTTTATATAATTGCCGAATACTGAGAATAGGAATATTGGGATCTAAAAATGGTTATCTCAGTACTTAATAGATGAGGATTAAAAAAATAAACGAGACGTAGGTATACGTCGGTGAATGTTGCTTTCAGTTTCTCTTTGAAAAAGGGGGGGAGAAAGAAGTATACGACAGTTATCCGTCAAACGTCAAAATATAAATACGAGTCCAACGCGACAATGACCATTTTTCCATAATTTTACATCAGGACGCTGTGGGAGAAGAAATTAATAAGTGCATATGAAATAATATTTTTTATATAAGCTTTAAATACAGCATTAGTAGGTACTTACTTCATGTAATTTTAATCGAAACATGAAAATTCTCAATTAACCAATAGATACTTCGATAATCCTTTTTGAAGTTCAGTCAGACCAGACCGCCTGGATAAGAAGGCATCAGAGAAATCAATACCTTTTCTAAAGGCATTGCAGACATCGAATATCTCAAATAAAGGTATTTACTTTAAGAGAGATATGTGAAAATATACAAATCTCCTTATGTAAGTACGACGAATACCGAACACAGACGTGTACCTACGTTTCGTTTATTTTTTTTTATTCTCGTCTGTTATGTGTTGGGGTAACAATCTTAAGATCCCAATATTGCTATTTTTGGATTACGGGCAATCATATGATTTACGAATTTTTGTTGCAAAAATCCTCATGAATATTGTAATTAAAATACATATATACGTTCATCTTACCTGTAACAAAATGATGAAATAATAAATAATTCGTTATTATTCTAATAAATGTAATTATTAATTACTATTTTTAAATGTCATTATAAATATATGATTTGCAGGGTATCATTATAAAATGAAACGAGAAGGCCTTGCAAATTCAAGATAAAATTCTGCATGTTAATGAATAAATATTTTTTCTCAGATTAGATCTACGTGGTACCAGTATTGAAGGTTGAATCATAATACGTGACAAATTAGAGTCGAAACAAATCTCAATAATATGCTTGCGTGCGGTCCTTTGAGAAAAACCTTTACAATTCTGAAGAAGGAACTCTAGAAAAAAAACCTCATGTTTGTGGACAAAAACACATATGTTACGCAAAGTGAAATTGAAATCATTTAGAAAATTATTTTTAATTATTGTTTTTGATCTGCTACGCAAAGATTCAAATATCACTTGATAAAAATTGGTAACTGTTCAAACTTGTGATCGGTAAAAACATTATTTTTATCGTGATTGTGTACACCTTAATTTGCGATTTGTATATGATTGTATCCATGATTTTAAGCAATTAGAGGGACAACCATGGATACACTACATAAAAGTTCAATGTCAGTAACCATCGAATACCCATTGCATAATAAAGGCTTGGCCCACTATTAGTTAAATTGCATCTTAACACAATATTATTCTTTCTTCTTTGACGAAATCTCAGCCAAGGTTCATCTATTATTAATCTTCAAGCGTGGCTAAGGGGTCCTATCCTTGAAGCTCAGACCTTTCCGCATATTGTGATGTAGCATTTATTTATTTATATCGTTTTTCTATATAACCTTAAGCTTTTCTTTTGTTAAATCTTTATTTTACTCTTTACTACTATTTTTTATGTATTGTTACTATACAAATATGTCTCCTTTAACTTGTAATATTTGATACTGCTTTAATAAATGTTTATTTCTGTGTGGAAGAGGTACACTGAATGGACTTTTGCCGGCATCTTCAGGTCGCGTCACCCTTTATACGACGTGACACGGAGACGACCTTTTAGAGTAAAAAATTGTCAACCTGGTGACACATGAGTATGGTTGATATGCCAGCTTTTGCTCCTTAAATGACCCTGGGATTACGGTGGGGGTCTATTCACTGTTCTGCAGCATCCACGTGCTCGTCGTGGAATTCGAAGCGATAGATAATAAGCGAAATACCTACTCACGTGTCACAGTGAGCAGTATTCGAAAGTGCTACCCAGCGACAATAAAGAGTTTATAGACGAGTGATTAATTGCGAAGTAGTGTGAATTAGAGATTTAATTCGTGAGAATTACAGATTTAATTCGATTTAATTTGTGTTAAGAAACTTTGTCAATTTATTAAAATAATTAATCGTTATTTAATTTGCAGGGTTTTCATTCGTCTCCCAAAGCTAAGTCTTATATTTTCTTCTACCAGTTTTCAAGTATTTTTTGGAACTGCGATTTATAATAATTAATCAAATTTGCACTTCCATTCAGCGATAAATTTAATAGTTAACTCAAAATGTACAGCTATCGACAAATCTTAAAACAATTATTTTCCATCAAATGCTGAAGAAAGGCAAATTAGTGCAGAGCATCTTTTATTTCTCACACCACATCATTGTGTAATGTAGCACAAAATTAGCACAATTAGCGTGCCGTTTTGATTGGTTCCGAACGCAGACCGGGTGGCCAAAGAAAGATTTCTTAATTATTTATGCATTGAATTATCTCGCTATCACCGACGTACCCTGGGCGGCGCTTATTCTCGAACACGGTACCAATTAAATCATTCAGAAAAAATTACCAATCAATATTGGATAACGGTCGAACGTAACCGACTGGCCATTGACAATGTACGGCTGGTGGGAAGCCTGAAGGCTTCTTGCGTAAACGGAACTTCCGGCAGAATATTTCCGAACTACAGGTTGTTTATTTTATCAGAAATAATAAAAATAAAGTGAGAGAGAAAAGTGAAAAGCCATACGTGTTGTGAATTTTTTCTATATGGCGCTGCTTTCAAATTTGTTCACAATCCAATAAATCATCAAATACATAATTAACTTTGAAGATTTCTTGTATGAATGCTTGACACTAGAATATTGAAATAGATAATGTATTCGCAACTGATTTGAGAATGACAGGATATTTCCGACCACTTCAAATGTCGCTGCAAACGTTTAACATAATCTAGTTATCTGAAGAAAACCTGGAATCCTAAAATCAGGAATATGTTTTGCCAGATAACAATCTCATGTTTTTAAGTCGTGGCTCTTATAGAGTCACAGGTTTTGGGGATGAAAGAGGATATGGATAAATAAAAATAAAAATAAATAAACTAAACATTGGCGTGAAACAAAACATATAGGATAATAATAGAAGCTAACTCTTTTGTCCTGCTCTCTTGGCGAACGAGGCTCATGTTGTCTGTAGATCTTGTTTATGTCACTCACGTTTTGAAAATAAAGTAAATGTACATGAAAAATATTTTCAAACATGATACAAACAATATTAATGGGGATGCTATGATTTTTTCCTAAAAAATCTTTAAATCTTATTATATTATTTTGGGAAAGCTCAGTTGCCTTTTTTCAAAACAGACATTTTTGAACCATCTGGATAAGGTTAAATAATAAAATGACAATAATAATTCAAAATAAATATACTATATTACTGATTGTATAATATCAACATCTGTAATTGTTGTTGTAGTAATAATTAATAACAACAATAACAATTGACTACTAACAGTTTCAAAATAGAAGTGACAAAAATACAAAAAACTCAGCCAAATATAACAAATGATTTTGTGTTCTTATTATGTTATTATTATATTTTTATATTGATGTAAGTAAAATTCTATCCATAGACCTTTCAAGTCTCTCTTATTTAATTAAAATAAAAAGTAATAAAAAAATAAATAACAAATAACCTTGCTGAAAAGCGTATTGTATAAAAACTTTTAAATACCTCCTGTAGACTGACCGGAAGAGAAACGTGTGTACCTATTATGAAGGTGGTTGGGCTATCGCACGCGTTGTTGAATTAAATCAGGGATGACTCAAATAAAAATCCAAGATTTTTTTATATTTTAATATTATTTACAGAAATATATTGCCTCATCATATCAAAATCTCTTAATTGCCCTTCGCTCATATTATTACAACGCCAGTAATGTTACGTTTAAATATGCCTTCTAAGTAATAAAAAAGGAACATATATTGGTTAAAAACAGATATCTTTACCACTTTTATTACGGATGTACATAGAAATGCGAGAAAAATTGCATAATTGGTCAATATTATAATTTTTAAATAGTTAAAATTAGCAATAATTTCCGACCACAAAGATAATTCTATAAACATAATAAAAATAGTACATGTTTTATAAAAGATTTATAAAAATAACTACTGTTATGTAACCGGTTCTCCTATACAGGTACATAGGAACATTGCTGTACGTTCATGGTCACAGACAACACTCATTTACACTCAACGCTCTTAGATTTATAATGTTATCGTAAAATGCGAGATGTTTAAAATGATTTAATCGATTCCCATCTTTAGCGCTTGTTCAGACACAGCGGGAACCGTGCCGTTTCAGAATCGCATGAGATCCGTGCGGGTCTCATTTACCTAGGTTTGTATGTGATCGTTCAGACACAACCGTGCGGTTAGTCAACCGCTGCGGTACCCGCCACCCAACCGCTAGAAAATAGACCCGCACGGTCCTATTACTATGGGGCCTTACGAGAGCGTTCAGTCGCGTTGCGGGCACCGCACGGTTTCATGTCACAACAGGAGCACGCGTGGATTATATTCTCTTTTCTATGGTTATGGATCGCTTTGACACTGAATTTTTATTGATGAAGTGGAGAAAAGATCTGTAATATGGTAGAAAAGACCTGTAATAGTGTGAGGATTACTCAAATATACCAAGAACCAAGCTTGGCAGGAGTTGGTGGAGATATTTGGAAATGGTGGAAAAAAAGAGTATTTTAGAGAAGTAGGTATTTATTCACCAAAATGAACTGACAGAATGATATTTATGTGTCTTGCCATGGAACATGGCCGTCGTTAACAAAGTAATGAGCGAATATATCTCTGATATTCAAAGATGGAGAACGGCACCAGAACTGTCAAACTGACGTTTATTTTTGCGCGCACAAATCGCTTATTAACCGCGGCTGTGTGAACAGATGACACAAATCGCGTGTTTGGAAACGCGATTCTGAAACTGAACGGTTCCCGCTGTGTCTGAACAAGCACTTAGTCACTTTAAGTCACGGCATTAAAAAAAAGAAAACAATTAAAAAATTACAGTAATCTTCTGTGTGTAATTTTCTGGTATATTCCGCCATGTATATCTGATCTATCATTGCAGGGTCCATCACCAAGACTGATGTCAGCCCTGGTGACTGACTATCCCAGAAAACTACACACAGAAGATTCTGAATGGCCGTGAAAACCTGAGAACATTTTTTATTATAGTCATGTTTTAAGATATATGTTGTTGTATTTTTCAAGCAATAATGTGACCAACATAATTGTCTTTATAAAGTAGTTATTAAGGTATTTTGAAGAAGCAATTCATTATTCGTATTCGTCATCATCATTATCAACCGTTTTCTATCCGTTGTTAGATGAAGGCCTCCCTGAATATTTCCCACTTTTTTCCATCCATTATGATTGAATTTGAAAACTGCCTATTGATCCCCGTTACTTGGTACTATCTGAATACATTTATACATGCGTCGACTATCTATCCTCCGATCCATGCGACCCGCCCATTGCCCTTTAATTTTCTTGGTTCTATAGTATTATTTAGTAATGTTTTAATTGATTTTTTTCAGTTTTTCAGATTAATTGCCAAAGAATTGACGGTAATTGTACATTTAAAAGAACAATTTTACATGCAATAATATTTTTAATTGTAATATATTAGGTCCTTACATATGAAATTGGCGTTTAGTATGGGAGGAACATAAAGCCGTTTTTTTTAATTATAATATATTTATTTAATCAAAGTATGCACCATTGCTATCTATGCACTTTTGCCATCTCATAGGTAGTTCATCGATCCCTTTACTAAAAAAACCATTCGGACGGGAATCAATAAAATCTTTGAAGGCGGTTTGGACTGCCCCATCGGAGTTGAATTTTTTCCTTTGCAAGAAGTTATCCAAATTTCGAAAAAAATGGTAATCTGTTGGGGCAAGGTCCGGAGAGTACGGTGGATGTCTTAGACATTCCAATTGAAGCTCCTCTAATTTGGTAGCCGTCTGTTGTGCAGTGTGTGGTCTAGCGTTATCATGAAGCAGCAGTGGCCTAGAGCGATTAACCAGCCTCGGTTGTTTAGCAGCTAGCTTTTCCATCATGGTTTGCAGTTGCTGACAATAGACATCTGCCGTAATCGTCTGGCCAGATTTAAGAAAGCTGTAGTGAACGACACCAGCACTAGTCCACCAAACGCTCACAAGTAACTTTTTTGGAGTCAATTTTCGCTTGGGGCATGGTTTGGCTGGTTCGGCAGGGTTCAGCCATTGCGATGAGCGCTTCCGATTATCGTACAGGA
>JADDOH010019198.1:0-18864 GCA_016648135.1 Agrypnia vestita
TTTCGTGCATAATGCGTACAGAGGCAATCAGCCGCTTTTATTTTCGCCAAATGAAATAATATTCCGGCATTATGACGCATGAGCAATAGCATCACATTTTCAGTTTGACTTTATTTAAACAAATTGTGTTTTTTCAGAAGCTTCCCAGGTAAAATTTGTCTGTATAAATGTCATCATCGTCATGCGGCTAGATTTATTGATACAGTGACATATATGATAGTGATGGGTCCGCTCTGTACTCACTACTACAATGTAGTACTACATTACATTGAAGTGCACACTACAAACTACAAACACCAAAGTTATTGAAAGAATAAATTTCAAATAGTACACTTCATTTCAAAGCGAACACTACAAAGTACATAGACTTCATTAATTTTTTACGTGAAATTTTTGGGAAGTTGATGTATCTAAACGAAGAAATCTCTGGAAACTGTAATAACCCCCCTCCCCCATGGTTTGAAAAATTTTTGGAATCGAAAGAAGAAGTTTTTTTTTTTTAGCTCGCCAAATTTTTATTTGAGAAAAAAATATTAACTCATTAGAACTACATTACTTCATTTCATTACACTTCACTTCATTAATACTACAATTACTTCATTTCATTACTTCACTTCATTAATACTACAATTACTTCATTACTTCACTTCATTTACTTCACTTTATTTCGTAGTACTACAATTACTTCACTTCAAGTAGTTTTTACTACAATTGTAGTGTACACTTTGTAGTCTTCAAACTAGTGAACGTGTAGTCTTCATTTTGAAATGTAGTTTTTCCCTTCGCTAATATATGAATACCTTGGAGACATCCTGTTTAGGCGTTTAGTTCACATACACATAAAACATTACACATACACACATTTGATTTATTGGTTTCAGATGTTTGAACTAGAAGTAATCTATGGCGCCCTTGACGATGGTAGAACTACAGATATTAAGTTGGAGTGGCAGACTCCAAGATGCACATTTTGTACATCTCGGAAAATGATTGACTCCTTAAAGCATCTCAATTAGTTAATTAGCAATTAATCGCACTACACTCAAACACAAAATATATAATACACATAAATGTACATGTAAAATATAATTAATTGCAAAAATACATGTTACTAGAGCGTGCCGAAGACACTTGTAATTGGGATAATGGGCATAGTCTTCAATATAATGTTTAATATCTGAGTATCATGTACCTATTATCCTGTTAGTGTCTCTAATAAATAAATAAATAAATCTCGGTAACATTGAAGTTGAGTGACAAAAGGGCAAGGAATACGGCGAACACGGAGACAGGCGGCCCACCAGTTGAACAAAGGAAAGTCGTAGATTTTCAATAAGAAAAGATCAAACCATGTACATAGTTACCAAACTTTAATAATTGATGGCGTAAATACATCTTTTGGACATATATACATCTTCTGTGTGTTGTTTTCTGAGATATTCTGCCGTATGTATCTGACCGACGTCTCGGAACCCATTGTACGGTCCATCATTAGTGTCGATGTGTTGTGACAACACATTTGCCATGATAATGGACCCTGCAATGGGATCCGAATCGTGAGCCACAGAGGTCAGGTATACATGGCAGAATATCCCAGAAAACTACACGCAGAAGATTCTGAACCACCGGGAAAACCTGAGAACATTTTTATATTTGTATCTTCGATATCTGGTTCGTTATACAAAACTTGCAGCTCATCTGTCTGATTCTTTACTGCCTATTTTAAATAAAACCTTCCTATCGCGGATACTTGTCACACTTTATTATTCCAAGGTTAAAGATACCATAGCATAATCTGTAACGAATTCTGTCATCAATAAACTGTTCTGAGTTCGAGGCTTGGTGCCAATTTTGTATACTTTTCTGTCTACCTTTCTATGTCTAAGTAAATATTTGAGGAATTGTACGCAGTAACAATTGGGCTGCTGACGCTATGAGGACATTGCCCCCATATATGCGACACGTTCTTTCCGTGGCGCTTCTTCTCACGCTTTCTACCCCTGTCATATTTATTTGATACAAAAAGTCCAGAGAATTAGGTGTCATTTCATACCCCAATCCGTCATTTTTTGTCTGTTGTCACTTTCGTTTTTAATTCTTCAATTATTTCTACCGCGTTAACTGAAAAGAGGAATAGGAATGAACAAAGTATTGTGCAGCCACTATTGAATCACACATCTTAATTAATATTTGCGAATGAGAATGAAACGATGCTACGTGTTCCTTGTACTCTTATATGAAATGGACTCATGAGCTCACTGAAACAGCACTATAGCGACTTTAAGCGTTTGAGATATGGATCTAAAAAAGCTTTTTGAAATAAACTGAAAATAAAATATAATGCAGTGATCACTTAAGCCGCCTAATACAAGTCATAGGCCCATTAAAACTTCCATATATGTTTTCCATATAATAGCTTCGTCTTTGTGAGACTTGTATAATTTATCTTAATTAAGGAAGGTCTTCTGGAAGCTTTTTCTGACTTTTAATTAATAAGGGCGACCCCCGACTGACGGGACATCCTCGGCATAATCTATCACTCGATACCCAAATTAAGAAAACCTCATGTGTAAACTTTTTTAATTCAAGGGAAATGTACCCTAAGAGAATACCTTCGCTATAAATAAAATGTCTCACTGTGTTTTGTGTAAATGAATAGTAATTCATTGAATTTTTAATGTTTTATTATTTGTTGCTTTGTAAAGCGTGTGCTACGTTATTCTATAGGTCGACTACAATCAAAAGACCATTTCCTAGCTTTGTCCGGTAAGAAGAAAACGGGAGATAGTTGCCTGGAAAGCCCGTATTAAAAGCCTCAATATGATATTCCAAATATAAATATATTTTAGTTTAAAAAAGGTTACTTACTTACTAAAAAAACTTATTTTGTGTTCATTTTTTGCATCGTAACAACACACATATTTTTTGCACATATTCTTTTGAATGCGGTCTAGCTATATTAATTATATTCTAGTAAATGTGGGTATGTATATTATGAGATATTAAAAATTGAATATTATGTGACTGGAATATTACGAGACATATATCTTATTTCGGTTTCTTTTCAAAATATATGCTTAGGAAAAAGTCATGCTTCTTGTTATCACTGCACGCTCCTGATGGGGCGCTACATTCCCGTTATGACAAACAAATCTAGTGTAGGAGCTGGCGATCGCCAGACTTTGCTATAGTGTCAAATCTGATATATTTTCTGCGAACACAAAGTTTAGATATTACGACATTTGAGTTAGGGGGATTTCGGCAGATTACAGGCAATATAGGTACAAAAAATGTATGTAAAAATTTAAAATATAAATTATGTGGTAATGTTTATGTTTATGTTATGTGTACTGTATTTATATATGTACTGTACTTGAAGTTGCGGTCGGTTTGGATTTTCTAAACCGGAGTTCGAGCTTCATGTCCGGCCGTTTAATTTAATTTTTAAGCCTTGAATTGGAACGAAATTACGAAGGTTAAGACAGACATACAGACGGACAGATGGATGGACAGACGAACAGATGGACAGACGACGAAATTATTATGATTGGAATTATTAATATTTTTGAGAAATCTTTTTTCTGGAAGTTAGAGGAGTGACAGCCCTAACGCAACACCGGGATGTTTTGAACACTGTTATTCGGAACAAAATCTCGACAAGGTTATTATTTAGCGATCGCCCATTGACATGATAGTGTTGCAAGCATTTGAGCAGTTAGTTCCCGGCTTCGCTTTGATTAATTACTTTTTCATGCGAAGGGGGAATTTTCCCCAATTTTCAACAGGCACTAATGACCGGAAAATATATCCATGGAGTACCCTTCCATCCCCCTCCCCCCGTCCCACGCGGGTAGTTGGAGCATTTAGGGAGGCATTGTTTGAAAGGTTGTCTTTTGCAGATTTACCGGAGATTGAATTAATTTCGCGTGCGCTAATGAACGGGTGATGGGACTTTAATGAATGTGTCGCGGTTCATTTTATCGACTTCGAATGAATGATTTTCTAATTAAGGTTAATTATGTGTGCGAGGTGTGTGACAGTTTGACTCGCGGAAGATCTGCGAAATCGATCGTGACTAGAGCCTCCAACCCGAATCGCCTGTTTTTAAGTATTCGTTATTCGAATACTTTGAAAAGTATTCGTAAAGTATTCGCTCATATTTATATTATAAGATTTTTAATATTTTTCTAAACGAAACAAAAGTTTACGCACCCTCGAAGTCATATGCAAGCATTCATTCATTCAGGTATAGGATTTTTTTTCTCCAGAAGTACCGCTATCACCTGTATGGAAGTCGGACATCAAAGATGTAAACGCCTTTGTCGGACATTTTTTGCATTTGCCTTTTTTATGTATTTTGCTTGTCTTTATAGTTTTATGACAACAACCACTTATAATATATTTTTTGGTCAATGATGGAGTCGGCTTTCAATTATTCTTAAGTATTTAGCTTTCGTAAATACTGGAGGCTGACGAAAATACTGTTTTTTTTTAATATTTGTATTTCTAAATTCAAAATTATTTTTCAATATATTTATTGTTGTTTTTTTATAACACATATTTTTAAAAATTATAATAATTAAATTTTCTACAATAATCGTGTGTTTTTAATATAAAGAATGTATATATAAAAATTATAATAAATAAATTTTCTACAATTATTGTGTTTTTTTTAATATAAAGAATGTTTTATATGTATTTATCATCCGAAGAAAATTATTTCTTTCTTAAAAATTTTACGAATATATTCGAATATTCGAAGAAGATGATGATTTTTATACTATTTATATTCACTTGCTTTACCTTCCAATACATTGAACACTTCTGGTAGGGTAGGAATCTTCCTTATACACTATTGCATTGAAGATCTGCAATATACCAATACGTTCAAAACTTACTCAAATAGCAATTTTAAAATAAATAAATATCAAGGGCATTTTTAGCACCACCCGCAATTAGATCATATGTGGTAACTAGTGATGGTATTTTATCCGGTGACAAACTAACCATTATTTGAGATTTGCATATGATTGCGTCGATGATTGGCAACTGATTTTTTGCAGTTCGACGGGCAACTACCGGTACTAGACAATAATTAAATTTTAATTATCAATCATCAATACAATCAGATACAAATCTTAAATAACTGTACCAAAAACTGTTGAACCATCACTAATATGTGGGTTATAAGAACAAAAGCAGTAATATCCAAAAAAAATGTTTTGAATGCAGTCACCGAGGATTACTAATTTTAAATATACTGACATCTAGATTTTATGTAACTATTCCTTCCAAAATCATAATTTACTGTAAATTTGTAGACTATGTTTCTTATAAAATATAGAATTTTGTACATTATAAATTAGTGATTCTCGATGATTGAATTTAATTTTTTTAGATATTGCTGCTATAACTTTTATGCCCCACATATTTTCATTTTGCTGTACAGGGTACCTCTTAACTAGATTAAAACCGTCCAGAAATTTTGCATTCTTGCACAAATTTTTATTTCGTTTCTCTCCATAACTGCTGATATTTCACCCAAAGCGAATAGAATATTTTCTATTGAAAATTTACTGAAAAAACTTCCCAGAAGTTTGTGCTACTAGCCATCCTATACTTAAATACATTACTAATTTAAAATGTACTAAATTCTAGACTTAATATATCTATTCCTTCCAAAATCATGATTCTTATAAATTTATAGGCTATGTTTACTAAAAAATCTCGAATTCAGTACATTATAAATTAGCAATTCACGATGACTGCATTTTTATTTTTTTATTTTGCTATGTTTTCTTTTATACCTCACGTATAATGGCATAAATATTAAGTAAATTTCGTGAACAAAGCGAACATGTCATTATTGAGGTATAGATAATAGTTTTCCACTTATTAATCATTATATATATATATATATAAAAAGAAACCCGTGTTTCCCTACCTGTCAAGTTTTCTCCACAATCAGCCATAACCACCCACAGGTGGTTATGGTGGTGGATAGCCCTTGGTGTTACATCGAAAATATGGGAGTTTGGTGGAGGTGGCTGTGTGTGGGTGAGAATGAGTGACGAAAATATGCTTTCTAGCACATTTTTTTGTTATGGGAAGGCCGCAAATGCTTCAGATTGTTTCAAAATAGGCGCGCCGACTGTGTCGGTGAGTCTAGAAGGTTCCGGAAAAACCTTCTCTAGAAAGTTATGGAAGGAGAAGGTTCTAGAAAATTCCCGAAATTTCTATAAGGTTCTAAACTGAGTGGCGGAAAGTGTCGGTGATTCGATAAATTTCTTGAAAGTTCTGGAAGGAGAATGTTATAGAAGTTTCGCGAAAGTTCTATGACGATCCAAACAGTGTAGTAAAAATCTACGCGCGCGAAGCCGCGCGGGCACAGCTAGTTACGTAGTATAGTGAAAAAAATACGCACGGAGTTTTTCATTGCATTTTATTTTTTAACCTGTTATACAATTATTCTTAGGTTAGTTTTTAGCATCTGGAATGTTCATGATTTTATAAATGTATGATTGTCGACAGTTCTCAAAGCAACCGAGGTTTGAGGGGCGTTTGGAGAGTTAAACTGCAGCAACACTAGCTCGTAGGTCACCACCGTAGCTGCTATCTGCAAACATAGGTATTGTCAATAAGGAGAATTACATCCGAATGTTCACGAATATCCTTATACTAACAATCATAATTTATACCGTTCTAAGATTCATTCCGAGGAACTCCCGGTGCGCCAAGATGTACTGTATCGTGCAGCACATGTTTTGCATTAGTTGATCGCCTTAGCTTTCGCCCATAGAATTATAACTAATAACAGAATGTTAGTAAACTTAGTAAACACCACTACCAGATTTACGGTCTACCGGTTTCGAGACGTACCCGTCTCTTCGTCAGGACCAACACCACACTACTACATTCACAACACTATACACCCCAACCATAGTATTGTAAAACTATCACCACTGTTGTTCACATGCGTGTTAGTCTTGTCAGAGAAATTGAACTACTGAACAATTCAGGGAGCTAACGAAAGAGAGTGAGAGGGGGCGGGGTCTAAAGTGGGTGTTACCACATCTCTTGTGAATGCTACATTGAACAAAAGGCTATATGGAAAATTAATTTGGTTATTAATGAGAGGTACTCTATTATTAACCGCCTCCCTTATGTAAAAAATTTCTAAATTATTCAAGACCGTAAATCTGGTAGTGGTTTTTACTAAGTTTACTAACATTCTGTTATTATGTCTAACCACAAAGTTAATGCTTTAAATATGAATAATATTAATTATATTCTAACTTATAATTCTGTGGACAAAATGCAGGTTTTCAGCAGTCAGAACAAAATTTGGGAATTACGTTTGTTTAGGAAATATCTCTTTAAAGCCTTTAATGTTTATATCTAATTTTTGCGCCAGCAGCTTTGTTTTTTTCACAAAAACGTTGGACCAATGTGACTAGTGTTGTTGTTTCTTGCCAATTTTTAAAAATAAAATTAATCATGTCATTTGTCCCTTTTCAAAAAATGAGAAAATAATCGCATTTAATTTTATTTTCTGACTCATTTAATGTTTCCTTGCTGGATATGAACCTAAAGAACAACTCTGCATACTTAACTCAAAAATAAATTTTATTGACTCATATTACTGTTGGTTATTATTTGTAGAGTTTTCTGGGATATTTGCATCAAATTATGTTCTGATTGAAAGCATAGCAAAATGATACCTCAAATCTCTGACCTCTCAAGCCGAATTTTTGGATCCCATTGCGCTCTCACGTACATGTTGATGTTATTTTATGTATTTATTTGTAATCTTCTTTATAAACGCCATCGGGATTATCAAGACATTATTCTATTTTAGAAGAAATATCAGAACTAATGCATTAGCGAATTCCGTAACCCCAGATTACACTCATTAGGGAATGAACATGCAGAGGTCGTCACATTTTTGCTGATACTGCGTATAGGACTAAATTGATTCTTTACTTCTGAACTAATTGGTAATGGATAAATAAATTTTAATTTTTCTTCTTCCTGTTTAAATATATCTTTTTCACTTCTGTTTTTAATTTAATCAAATCTATCATATGTGCTTTATTCTCTTAATGTATTGTAATCTTTATAACTATCTATCTTTTGCGATTTTTACTCGTAACTGTAACCTTGTACTTGAATCTTTTTAACTGCATATCTTATGTGATTTTTTTATTGTATATTTTGTAAAAGCCCATAAAGGCGTTAAATAATTAAATATAATCGGGAATTAATGGCACACTCGTGTAGTGCACGTGTGTGGATCCTTCCGGAATGTTGGCAGTTTGTTTGTCGGCCGGCGGTGCGAGGACACTATTTGGTTTCCTCTTAAGCGGATATCCGGCTCGGGCCTATTGTTTATTGTTGCACATATTCATGCGACAAATCAAAGGAATTACATTGCAAATTCAATATAATTCTATGATCGAGAGACGTGAGCGAAAGCCTCATTGTCTACTTGTTCACAGCATTACACCGCTAATTCAAAATAGCAATGGCTGTTACAGCCAAAATCATATTTATAAACATGCCTAGCAGCCAAAATATGATGCCCCATATAAAATAATGTATAATGTTGTAAAATGAGGAAAATCAGCACATTTAAAATGTTCCATTTTTACTCCCTTTATTTACTCGTTCCGTCAAAAAAACTTTGGATCGTTTTTTGACCCATTTCCCGTGAAACTTGGCAAGTAGACTCGGCGATGATCAAGAAGGTCTATCAAATTTTCGTTAAAAAATAATAATAAATATAGTATAATTTCGAATTTTAGAAACTTTATTGGTTTTTTCAAATTGAAATCATTAGAAAAGTTTGATTAGCAACGGCGGCCCGATAACGTCGCGGAATATTTTCTAAATTTGAATTACTCCGTCGGTATACATAATAGGTACTTCACCACGAATGTCGAAAATCTAAATTAACTGACAAATGTTTTTAGAATTTAATCTTCAAAGCATGAAGTGTCTTATCAAAGCTCAAAACATCTGATATTTTAGAAATATATTAAATTACTGTAAGTTTAGTGTTATGTTATATGTTTTAATTCGTCTTTAATTTTGTTATATTTTACAAAGAAAGGGAATATAATAAAAACATGGTTATTATGGGTTACTTTTTTAAACTTCGGATAATTTGGAAGTGATAGAATGGAGGTAGGTACGGTTGCCGGCAAACTTCTTTTGCAAATTTTTTGGCGTAGTGGGGGAATGCGCAGAAGACAAAATTTGGGTCTCGTTGGTGGAATGGTACATGCGCAAACTTTCTCTCACTACGCTGTAAAATTTCAAGATGTTTGCCGGCTACTGTACCTATTTTATTATTTTTCAATTGTTTGAAGCTTGAAAAATGGAACATTTTAAAATAAGTTAAAGCTTGTGTGGTGATCTGTCAGAAAGAATAAAGGATTTCAATTGTTCTCTGACAGCTTCTTGTATCTGTTGTGCTGTTTTCTATAATATTGATAAAAATAATGTAATTTATAATCGGAACTAAATTACGATCACATAGATCACCTAGTTTCCGAGTTTTTTTATTTATTTTCGGCCAAGTGTAGATTTCTAGGAAATTTTCCGTACCAAAGAGTTTCAATACAAAGGCTATTATTGCAATGCATCAAAATAGCTATCAATTTCTGCCTTAAAAATACAAGTATATGACCAGCCAGATCCAAAAAAATCTCTGACTGACTCAGTCATGATAATGTTATGAATATGAAAGAATTTGAAAGAAGGAAATAAGCAACAGTGGTGAACACGATTACCGAGTAAAGTCAGTACATCGAACGTACCTGAACGATAAGATACGAAACTTAACTTTTTTTCTACCACGTAAGTTCAAAGAATATATTTCAGCCAAACCTTTTAATTTACCTTCAATAGATTTAGTGTGAATCGAAAGTACGCATTTCAGTTCAATTTACCTTTTTTGAACTATTTTGTGGCTGCTATAGTTTCGAGAGTAGCGGTCCCTCTCATCTTCAGAAGTAATTAATAAGTAACCAGAATACAGAATGTTGTCAACCTCTTCAGGTTGGGGGGCTAATCACGCAGTGGGGATTGTTTTTTTGGTCAGTAACGGGAAAAGCTTAATATCGGTGACGTTTTGTGGAATGTGATGTTATTATTTAACATCGAATTATTCACATCATTCAAAACTATATAAGTGATAACCCAACCTGTTTGTATAACAAAGCTTAATTTTGTGTGAATTAAAAAAATGTATGATGCTGTGAAAAGTAACTACCAAATCTATCAATATTAATTTTAACAATATTTTCAAATGCATTTTTTGAGAATTTAAATACTTTATTTTGTCCACAGGGGGATAATTATTAATTAAAATAAATTATGGAACTCTCACATAGACAAAGCTATTTAAAAATGATAATATGCGATATGTTACTTAAGCCAGCTCATACAGTTCTTATGTACTAGGCCACCCTATAAAGACTTCCATACTCGATTTCCAATAAATGGCTTCGTCTCTGTGACTCTTATATTTTTTTTAAGGCTGGACATTCACTGCAAATGCATATTTCAGCGTTTTTTTACGAGAATGTAGGTTTTTATTACTCATTTATATCAGAATATATATTCTAGACTACAATTTTTAGGGCACATTTCATACTTTGGAATTATTTTAAATAATAATTAAGGTGTTTTTATTAAAAAACAACAACTTTTATTTAGTGAGTTAAGCCACAAAATACGGGAATAAATTGAATAAATGTACTGTTTAAAATAATCTCTTTCTATAAATTAAAAGCGTTTTAAAAGAAACGTAAAAATTTCTTTCAAATTTAAAACATCATAACTTTATTGATATTATATATTTTTTAGTTTCCTTAGTACGGATTCTAGATAATGGAAGTATATTTTATACGTATAAAAAACATATTTTGTGTACATATAAATATTCATTTGCAGAGAATGTGTCGCCTTAATTAATATATTCTTGATTATCCTATCTATCTAGTTCAATGAAACTGAATGTTTTTTTTTTTAATTGTATCTTTAAATAAAAAGTGTAAAAATATTTTTTTTTAATAAAAGGCAGTTCGATCGTAAGATATTGATAATCATTGTAATTAATTGAACTAAATGACAATGCTTGTCAGCCGAAATTCACCTTTAAAATGAGTCCCCGGGTTATAGTGAAGAGGTTCAATCCTGTGAAGGCTACCGTGTCTGAAGTTACCTGTTTTAGAAATCTCTGTACCTGAAAAATTCATTACACACGGTTATTATTTATTTATTACATATACTTATAATTTTTAAAAAAATAACTCAAAGATTTGATAAGTAAGACTGCACAAGAAGAGCTAAGATAAGATTAAACTGATTTCTTACTGGGTGTCTGGCCTCTATGCGTATTCAGGGTTATTTGGAAAACATTAATAACCTTGCAGGACTGTATTCCTGCTTTGATTATGATCCGAAAATAATCAAGCTATGATGACCTAATATCAATAGTTATGGAGATATGCGGAAATGCGACATCAAGTTTGCATTTTTTTCAATATTTCTGATTATTTTTTTGTAAAACGTTGGACTATCATTACAGTAACTTATATCGAATATGAATAATTCATTCCCCTTAATACAAGTCAAATAAAAAAATAAAAACTTTCGAATTCCGATTGGAAAACATTCCAATTGGAAATTTTTTACAGTTTTTATCATTTTATTTAACTTGTATTTAAATAAATGAATTTTTCGTAATCAATATAAGTAAATGTAATGATAGTCCAACGTTATACAAGAAATAAGAAATATTGAAAAAAAATTCAAACTTTGATGTCGCATACGTATTAGATCAACTGTCTTGATAAGAGAAAGTACAAACCTACCTAAAATAATTGTTATACAAAAACAACACAACATTACCAATCACTTCCCAACTTACCTCGATGTGGTAGTGTTGTGAAGAAAGAGAGTGAAGTAGGATCTTTGGTTTCTTGGCAGCCGTATGGACGTGGGCAGTAGTGATGCACACGGTGAGGAATCGAGCCACGAGGAAGCCAAAGGACAAAACGAAGTACAGCGAATTGACGGAACGCGGCTTATAATTGTATAAACTGGAAGAAGAAGAGACAAAGCAAACATTCAATTTGTAAACAGCAAGTCTGTGGAAGATGACGATCTTCCACGTCCTGCCCTGTCATACTCTTGTACGGGCATTATCCCTGGTTGTACCCAACCAAGTTTCCCCAGAGTATGCTTGGCTACAGTAGTTATGAGACTAGAAGGAATATATGTTTGATTACACATTTTTAACGATTGTTGCGCGGTTCGATCAATAATCCTGAAATTATGCATAGCATTGGTTTGTATGGTTCTGATAATTACCTTAGACAGATAGAGATAGAGTAGATAGTTCTTTAAGAATGATGTGTCAATGCTTCTTTCAGCCTGGGTATATAATACATGGTACTTTTTCAGATAAAGGACTTTAAAATGAAATAAAAAACATAAAAATGTAGGTAACACCCATATTTTTTATGCCACTAGTGTTTAAATATGATAAAGATACCACGATTTTCGAAATAAATTTGCACAATTTGCAACTTTGTTCAGGTGAAGGTTATTCTTGACATAACGGCGTACTAAACTGAAGACAAATCAGCTATCAGCTGTCAAATTGGCTATCGCTGGCAAAAATGTTAGCTTGTTAGTCTTGTGGTAAGGACTTTTGCCTCGTGATGCAAAGGTCGCGGGTTCGAACTCACTGCAGTTCGGCAAATTAGTCCTATTTTCATAGCTCAAGCTTAGTCTGAAAATAGTAAGAATATTGATTTGACACGTATTCCGTGTTCGCATCTCTATTTAAAAAAAACCACTAATGGCATAACCAAATCCAAACACAAATTCACAATACACAATTGGGAAATAGAAACAGTTGACGACTATGTGTACCTTGGTCATAAGATAAAGCTGGAGAAAGAAAACCAAACAGCAGAACTACCAAGAAGAATAGGTCTGGGCTGGGCAGCATTTGGTAAATTGAAACACTTGTTTGAAAATAAAGAAATTCCAATAAGCCTGAAAAAAAAAATGTGATACATGTATCCTACCGATGTTTACATATGGACTAGAAACAGCAACACTGACAGAAAAAAGCATACAAAAATTAAAATGTACACAGCGGGCCATGGAAAGGCAGATGCTTGGCGTAAGCCTTCGAGATAAAATCAAAAATGAAGAAATAAGACGCCGAACAAAAGTTGCCGATATTATGGACCGTATTGCAAAACTAAAATGGCAGTGGGCTGGACATACGGCTCGACAGGAGGATACTAGATGGGCACCCAGAATCCTACAGTGGAGGCCCTGGACAAAAAATAGAAGCGTCGGAAGACCTCCCAAAAGGTGGTCTGATGACATAGTCCAGCAAGCAGAAAGAACCTGGATGCGAAGGGGGAGAAACAGAGATGAGTGGAAGAAAATGGAAGAGGCCTACATCCAGCAGTGGAGAGAAACGGGCTAAGGAAGAAGAAGAAGAAGAAGAATGGCATAAAATTTTAAAACCTCTTAAAAATGTAATTAAATATCAATATACTAAGACCCAAGATATAGGACTCTGGAGCGGATAAAATTGATAATTCCTTGTAAAAAAACAATATAAGTCTATTAAAAACTTACTTGAGGGTGTTGAACATCTGTAGACAAATGTGGTAAAGACTTGTGATGAAGGTGAGGCCGATTATTTTGTTGATAGCGCGGTCTATTCTCTTCACAACATTGGACAGAGTGAGGAACTGCATTCTTGCCGAGTACCAAAACATCTCCGATGAATACTACGGAAGATATACAACTTTATTACTAAACTACCTACTTCAGAACAGGTATTGTATCGGACAGGTAGAATTATGATGGCAACATCATAAGACGACGTGATGATGATGATGATGATGACCCATCTGAAGTCGTGAATGTTGGTCCTTAGTCGGGCCCAGGTCCGTTGTATGGGCGAATGCCGTACGTGGGGACCCACCTCGCCTCCAGGCGGATAGTCGGCGCGGGCAGCGAGCCGGCGCTGCGATCCTAGTTGAGAGGATACTGCACCGACGCGATGTGCTTGGCATCTCCGACGGAGGGCGTTGAAGAGATTCCCTGAAGGAATTGCATTTTTGACTTACGAAATGAATATGGTGAAATATTTGAGATACTTAAGTTGAATATTGAGATTCTTAAAAATGGAATATCTTAAGTTTGAAATATTTGAGGCGTTAGTTAAGGCACTTTGTAAATGTAATTTATGTGCTTTTGAATAAAAATCTACTTGTCTTGTTTATTCAAATACAGGGAAAGCTCGCACGATGGGGATAAAGTCACTTAAAAATTAATGTAAATGTCCTGCCTCGAAGAGGCGAGGAAGTAAAATACATAAGTATTTTAAATGTGCCAAATGAGTCCTTTGTGTGGTGTTGTAAAGTAGAAATTAAAATGAAAAATGTTTATAAGAGAGTAAAATATCTTGGGCGGGCCTGGTTCTCAGGCCGCGCGGGCCAATGGAAAAAACCCGGCGCCGCGATTGGCGGGCCGTGCGGCTGGAGTAGGGCCGCCAGCGAATATTTTTGAACTCTGATTACGGACGTTACAGACGTCCTGGCGAGCGAAACATTTTTTATTGTGTTCCTCATGTGAACATCTATGGGAGTGATGTGTTTTTGCGTGTGGAAAAGTGCGCGAGCGCACTTTATTTGTGGCGGCATTTTGGCTGCCTATTACGCAATTAATATCTATCCGACATACTTGAAAATATCACCGAAGGATGCGCTTGATTGAGATCTATCTAATAGTATAATTTAAAATCTCGTAAAATTACGTTTTCTATTTTTTATCGATTTTTATCTGACCGCCGCGGACCAACGCGCGATGAAAAAATAGGTAGAATCACGGAAATCGGAATAACTTCCGACAAAAGTGTACGATATTGATGAATCTTTCTGTGTCGTGATCGCTGAGTAAATACCTATTTGGGGAGTATACACTTGCCTATATAGATTCATTTTTGACTTTGAGGAAAATTTGACCTTTTGGGAATTTTCTTAGAATCGCGATACGTATATAAAACCACTTCGGCCATAGCCGAGAGTGGTACCAAAATATACGTTGAGGCAAGGGCTATACGGTACTTATGCAAAGCATCGCCTGACAACTGGTCTGCTACCATTTATGACCGGATTAAGATTCGAGCTTTCACGGTTGACTTTTTGATGCAATTTCTAAGTATGTAGGATCTTGCAGGTCCACTGACTGTGTCACAAGCTTTTGCAAGGTCAGGCTATATCACGTGACACAGTTCTGACCCCGTGGGGCTCAGGCAAAACATGTTATAATTTATTTTTTGACTTTAAATTAGGGCGGGCCCGACCTTACTTCCCCAGAGCACCGTAAGATGGCGGTCGCACGCCGCGCGTTGCGACAGTCACCGTGAGATGGCGACAGTCGCGCCGCGCGTTGGGTTGAGAGAGTGGGGGAGCAGACGCCAACGGACATTGGTTTTGTGACGCAATTTGCGGTTGTGTAATCTTTTTTCACTTGTAAAGATAATATATAATAAATGGTTTTGCTACAGGCGGTCACCTGTCGCACATTACGTGCGGTGACTTAGACGCCCTTTGGACCGCTTTCATCAGTGTTTTTACTGCTATCCTGCCCCCTATATGGATTCCTACTTGGTAAAGATGGCGGCTGAGAATATACGGGCCAGCCTCTGTGCTCCTGTGCTTCTGGACCCCCGCGACGGACGTTCCTCTATGAGGCATTTCGCATTCAAGGCGAAAGGTTCTGCACTACATGGAAGCTTTAGCACTGTATTGTCTCCGAAGCGGGCCGTGATTTACAACCTCGGCCTTCGGAAGCAAGCTTGATGACACCCGCGCAAATTTATCAGTTCCCGTGCGGAACAGGTATGTCTATATATCTAGCGAGGTAAGTAGTGGCCGAGAGGCTTGTTACATACTATCCTAATTTATTTGTATGACTTAAGTTTATATTCCATATATGGGTACCTATTCCATATTTGGTTACTCATTTGTGATTTCGTTTTGTTGTGTTCGATTTTATTTTGATAATTAATATATTTGTTAGAAAGCTGTTAATTATTACATATAAATGTATGACTAATTAGTAATAACATTAAACTGTTTTCATTTCTATGAGGTTTTTTATTTATGTCCCTAAAACAAAATGGTATTCCATATTTGGTAACTATCCTCCACTATGTGTATGTATCAAGCTATCAAATGTCTATTCTTGCCCAATAAACGCCGATTTATCGGCAATAAAATGAAGAAAAATGGAAAGAAACAACGTTTGTCAATGAGAAATTTTTGGCCTTATTGATAATATGTATTTACTTTGGTTGAATTACAATAGTAAAAGCCATTAGTTTATTTATTTGTGCTTAAAGTTTAAAAAAAAAAAAACATAAAAATCAATCCAAAAATGTTCAAGATACAGTTACATACGTATCGGCTCGTCTAGAAAATAACAAAAGCCACGACTATCGTGTTAAATATAATACGAAGAAAATTACCTTCTCTGATAGCTGATTTAAATAATGCGTACCTTGTCTTCGGAAGCGACGAGGTAATCATTCAACTTCTCAAAGTGATCAGCCATCCCAATAGCTATCAATATTATAAATAGGTCTTGGAAGTTCCATATCAGCGCCGCCAGGATGTTCCAAATCTGATTAAACATTAAAAATTATTCTTTTACATCAGTTGAATTCATACCACAATGCAGATAACCACCAATCTAAGCCACAAACACACAGTGGCAAGGAATGCCACAAAAGCAAATAGAGGCACGAGCAAGACCCGCGCGACCACCAGGTCATTGCACCATCAGCATTTTGGACTATTTTTTCACACTCACACAGCCGCACTCCAAGACTCCTTTGTTCATAAATTATATAAGAGAGGCACACGCCCTAGGCGTGCATGTCAGTCCTTCGTAGACCTCCGGCGGGCGGCCGGAGGCTATGGCCCTTAGAGTATCTATCATTGTCTGTATAACCATGTATATTTTCGAGAAAACAATCATCAAATATTCTACGCCTTTGCCGGCGGTGACCCGAAAAAGCAACTGCTCCAAACCATCTCCAAACCACCCAAACATCATTCACTAGTCTTCAAGTTTGTATTTACTGGGGTATTATGCCGTGTTGTTACGACCTTTCGGGCCGACGTTTCGGATCCCATTGCAGGGTCCATCATCAGGGCTGATGTGTTGTCTTGAATGTTGGTGTTGTGGTTAAGTATCGGCTTGCAATACCGTGCCGAAGTCATGATGTGTTGTATTGTGTCGTGTGTATGATTCATCTGTTGTCTGATCACTATCTCTGCGGAGTCTCGGATCATTCACTAGGACCCAAAAAAACTATAAAATGAACGACCAAATTCTAACACAAATGTCAAATGTTAAGGATCTAGGAACTACATAGATTTGTGAGCACCCTGAAATTGAATGATCAAGCAGAAGCGATCAGCGGTAATGAATTGAAAATGCTAGGATTGTTCTGCAAACTACCAGGGTTTTTGAAAATACCGGCGTACTGAGTATTATTCGACAGTGGTCGGATGATTTGGGGCCATCTGAGATTAAGTTCTCTACTATGGTAAAGAAAATAATTCGTTCCTTTACATTTGCTGGCAGTTCATTAAACTATTTGACATATTTTAAATATAAAATATTAAACGCTCCTGCGAGTTTTGTTTGTGGAACTATAAAATCACACCGACTTCTCATAAGGAGCTCAAAGTAATATTAAATATTACACATGATCACAATTTATATTATAACACTTTCTTACATAAGCTTATAACACCCCACTAGGTTTAATTTGTTTTGGGATAGCTATAATTATTAACAATTTAATATTTTATAATATCATACAATAACGATACAAAAGAAAAAGTATAGAAAAACATAAAAAAAAGAAATATAAAATATAGGATTAAATTAAACAATAGAGTGAAAAGAGTTATAATACAAAGGAGTAAAAAATATAAAATACAAAGTACTAAAAATTATAAAATATTGAATCATGAGTGGATCACCTTCTCAGCATACTTTCTTTCTGCATTTTTTAGCCTTTTTATAATTTTATTTTCAAAATGGCTCAGTTTTAGAGTTACCTTTATTTCGTCAGATAATTTATTAAAGACAAGAGACTCAATATTATTAATTTTGATTATGAAATATAGTATGAAGAATGAGTAGGAATTCACAGGAAACTTTATAAAACCTAACATGAAAAGGAATTAATACCTGAATTAAGACCGCTTTCCACAGTGCGTACTCGGTGAAGTCGAAGATCATAGGAAAAGAAATATAAAAAAAAATTTGGCTTCTTGTTTGTTGACCAGTGTATTTTTTGTAAGCGAGGAATATTTTAGCAATGATGCTCAAACCGTGCTCCACTGAAATTAAAAAGAAACAAGTATCACTCCAGGAATATATGATGGCAATACAAGACGAAGCAGTATAATTAAAAGTCATAAAGATGGTTTGAGGGTCGTTATTCATCACATCTTTACGATTGCGGGTCCAACCCTGGAATCGATGACCAGGGCCCAGAGCGTGATGATTGCATTCAGGATATATAAAGTACACACACTTTCAAACGTATTCTGCATAAAATATTGCATTATCTACCATCATTATTTCATAAGCTTTGTTTCCCGCAGTTACTCTCCTGTCGATATCATTCTCAGCCTTGCCGTCTCTACTAAACATACTTCCCAAATACACAAACTCGTTCACTTGTTCTAAGCATTCGTTGATTATAATTACATCACACTTAGTCACTCTTTCGTC